>JBAMYA010047535.1:0-10349 GCA_037176975.1 Arrhamphus sclerolepis
CCGTTTGTGCTGTAAACTCTGAACTGACAGCAGCAGCATGTTACATCACGGGCGGTTTGTATCCTCTTCATGGGTTTGATACTTGGCTGCTCAGGATTCTTCCAAAAAAAATTTTTATAGGTACACCTTGACATGAATATGTAATATTGGAAACGTCTTCTTTTCCTTTTTGGCTATTCCCTTCACGGGTTGCCTCAGCAAATCATCTCATTCCATCTAACCATATCCTCTGCATCCTCTCCTCTCACACCAACTAACTTCGTGTCCTCTTTCGCTACATCCACAAATCTCTTCTTTGATCTTCCTTTAGGAATCCTGCATGGCAGTTCCCACCTTTTCATCCTTTTACAGACATCTTCATTATCCTTCCACCGTATATGTCCATACCAACAGTCTAGCCTCTCTGACTTTCTCTTAGAAAAACAAAACAAACAGAATTTTGGAATATATCTTGATCATGGTTTGTCTGACAGGCATTTATGAAAGTGAATTTTTCACAACCCTCTACATTTGGACTGTATGTATTGTACATACTTAATGACTTTAGACTGTATGAAGTGTAGTTGTTTTTTGATTATTTAGTTTGCATGCCAAACATTTAGATAAAAAAAAATGTTTACACAAGAGGGCATCAAATCTGCAAGCTTCCTTTCCACAGGTGTTTAAAGCTCCAGTGCTCACATCGAAGGAGACACGTTTCCCCTTTTGCCTGCTCTAATTGTGTTGAACATATCACATTGCTTTCCTCTGTTATTCTTCTGTACCTAGAGGATATCCTGAACTAGCCCCACAAATACCAACCATCCAAAGGCTTTTTAGCTAACCACTTGCCTGTGTTTAAAATTGAGCTTTCCACTGTAAAGTCAAGGTTGGACCTTGAGTCTCTGTGGTGCTATGGTTTACAGTCAGAGCTCAGGAGCCTGTTATAACTATCACCTCTTGGGTAACACAGCCATGGTCTGTTGAACTAAAAGACCATTGGAAATACATAAGAATTGTGTGTCGTAGATAATGAAAGCATTTCAGTGCAATGCCCAGCTTTGACCACTTTCTTTCAAACCACATGAGACCCATTACTTCTATTCTTTCAATCACCGACTTTTATTTAGTTAACAGTAATGAATGAGCCTCACACTTAGTCATGTATAATTCATGGATGTTTCCATGAAACTGAACCTCTCCTTCACTGTCTTCCGAGCATCTTTCTGGCTGGGTCATACCTGGAAGGTGGGAAATATCTGACTTTCTATAATGTGAACAAAAATCACTCTGATGCTGTACATTTTTCTACATAGGTTAAGTGATGTCTGCTGTGCCTCCTCAAAAAAAGACATGCTGGAAAAAGGAAGAAAAAAAAATCAACAGGTGTCTGAACACCCCTTTCTGCAGGGATGACAAGAAGAAGCTTAGGATAGTGAAGTATAAGGGTAAAACTAATGAGTATCACCATGATTTTTTAATCGCTTGTTGTTGTTAGTAGTGGTTTTTGTTTTCTTATTACTAGTTTTTTTTTTTGGTTAATGGTTGAATTAGCCACAGTTGACTTGTTTGTCAGTATATTAGGAGTATTTTTACTGTTATAGTACTGTACAAAAAAGTCTTTGGCAGATGTAAAGAATCGCTGTAAAATAAGAAGGCTTTCAAAATGTAAAATGTGTTTTTCAGTTTACAAAATGCAAAGTGAGGGAAAAGAGGAACACAATCTGAAATAAATCTTAAATGCATGGAACGTTCACCATGCTTTACTATTTCCTACAGACACTCATTATTTTGCTGCTCCCTAGCATTTCAGCAAACAAACTGTCTTCTGATGCAAGCAGATATTTCAGATTTTGACCCACCAGTCCTGTAGCCACTCATATATAGTTGAGTTGCTTGGCCTCATTTCCACATTTTAGGTATGGATTTTTTGACACCATTCTACCATGAAGACCTTCTGGCTAGACTTCTCTGGACTGGTACCTGGGTACCTGCCAGTCTGCTGGATATCATCAGATTTTGAATGGAAGTGAGGTTAAAGTGACTTTCATCTGCTGCACTAAGTTGACCTTTCTAGTGCATCTACATTTGTTGCGATTTTTCAAAAATGGTACATGAGTGAACCTAGAAGAAACCGCTTGATTTAGATTGTTCTTATGCTCATCCACCTTGCATTTTGTGACTTGATTTTAAAAAAAAATTATATATTTTTTGAAAGCATTCCCTCTTACCCCCATTTCCCCACACCTGCCTGAGACTTTTGACAACCCAAAGTGATTTGATAAATGCATCCCAGCTGACACGAGAACTATTCAAGTGAAAGAAATCTGTAGAATCCGTTGTAAATGCACTATAAGTAGATTTACATTTGATTGAAGATCTGTGGTACTCAACCAAAGTCCAGTTAAATGATTAGCGGCATGCATGTCATTTTCCCGTAGCCAATACTGGAATATTTTCTCTTTGGCTGGATCCTGTACATGAAATCTCAGTATTTTATGCATTATCACCTGCATTTTTCCCTGTGAAAATAATGTATGCTGTTGTTGTTTCTGTTGGTGGCTTCAGTCTTCTGTGTAGGGCACTTAACCGAACCTTTCCTCACTGTCCTCCAACTGCTACCTGATAGCACAGCTCATCTGTGAGTGATGACTCACTCTAGTTAATGAGTTTTCCCGAAGCATTATTTCGCCAGCTGTTAACCACTCTGGAGCGGTAGTCATCGTCGCATAAGAGATGGTGCCCTATATTTAGTAGCTGTACTGATGTTGTTTTTTCCCCCTTTTTCTTTCTGAAGAGGAAAGCTCTTCATCATTGTTATTTTTTTTTTTGTTTTTAAATTGTATTTATTTTTTTCTTTTTAATAAACTAAACAAATTAAAGAGGTAACAGCAGTTTAGTGGAAGTGGGGGCTGTGGGTTTAAGGATTTTTCTTTTTTTCAAAATTAAGAATTAAGTTAAAAACTTTTCTATGATTCTTGTATTTTGGGTGTTTGAAATGTTCAACCCAACAAGATGGTTAGTTTTGTAGAATGAGTGTGCATATTGATCAAAAGTGTTTTATTAGGATGAGCATCACTGAAGTTGTCACCATGGTGCCTATTGCTAAGACATCTAAAAATGCACAAATCGTACCCATCATTCTTCAATCTTTAGAAGTTTCATTAATGTATTGGTATTTGGTAATCCATGCTTTTGTGTTTTTTGGTGCACTAAGTAAAAACTTAAAAAGCATCCAAGCAACTGATAGCCATCGAACGCAAATGGCTTGTGTGTTCATTTTTATTCTTCTAACATCTATTTGTAAAATCTAAATAGCTGGGGTCTGTTGTGAAGATTAGAAGCTGTACAGGCTTATAGCAGCGGGCGCTGGATTTGGCATTTCTCTCCAGTCTCCTGCTGCCTTCCTGTCTCCTATGACGCCTGACCTTTTGAATCATACGGTAACTTGGCTGATGAAGCCTCAGAGAGCAGAGATAGTTTGATCAGAGAATTTTGTGAGTAAGCTGATTTTAAATGAGCTTTTCATGATGTTTAATATAAAATGAATAACTCATAGTTTCTCTCCCTAAACTACAAATGCAGTAGCTTTCCTTCAAATGCTTGCATTCAGTGCAGAACTGCAGTGAATGTGGAAACACAGGCACAATTGGCTTATTTAAAAAAAAAAAAAAAAAAAGGACAATGTAGTCTACCAGGTGGAGTGCTGAAATGGAAATAAATCACAAACAAGCAGCCCTATTATTAATCTTTGGGGTTTGCTGTCTACCCTCTTATTCCAGTAAGGGAAGGCATGTGAATATAAACCTGCCAATGGTTCCACTGTGGCCATTTCTAACATTATACTCAGAATCAGAATTCTCATTTGTCCTTGTTTTATTTCTCTGAGGTTTTCTCACAATAAGGATTTTGTTGTTTTGGTGCACTTCCAATTAGAGGAAGTAGACAAGTACAAAGAAAAGTTGTCAAAGTCAAACAAATACAAACCACATACAGAGGTGGATTCAAAAGTGATGTGATGTTCACGTATGCATCTCAGCCTGTATGGTGTGGTTGCTCCAGTAGTTAGCAACACAAACAACGTTTTCTACCAGATGGTAGTTGTGGGATTCATCTGTTAAGTAGTCTTTGCTTTCCTCTCAATCCACCTTGCAGTAACACACATACCGGTGGTGACAGCTTCCCAAAATAAAGCAGCACACAGAAGCATCTTATGTCTTTGATGCTTTCTCGTCACAGAAAATTTGTACCTCTAAACAACCACTTGTGACTAGCAAAACCAGTTCAGGACACACAAATAGGTTTTGATCATTGCAATATTTATAATGTAAATAGTCAGAAAGGTCAGATTCTGATCAGATATGCTAAAAAAAAAAAAAAGAGAGAGAAAAAAAGAAGTCAGTTAACACAAAGCATACAAAGGATAGATTTAATACTTTTTCATCTCTATTCTTTTCCTGTATGTCAGAAGGAACGGTGTAATATTGAACACAAATCCCTTGCAGCACATGTTGATATGAAAATGCTATTTCCCAGATGTGAAAAGAACAATGTCAGGGATTAGAGGCATGTGTTTAAAAGGAAATGAAATAAAGAAACTCTTGGGGGTCTAAGAAAACTGTTTCAAGAGAGATTGTTGTTTACTTTTTTGGCATTATTCACTTAAACCTTCCCTTGCATCCAATACTTCTTCTCTTGACATGAAAACAAATACAGTGCTACATCCTCAGGATTGTCAGAAGTCACATCAACGCAGATGACATTTTTAGGCTTTTGTTCGTATGTTCCAGAAATAATGCGGTCTGAGCAAAATCTGGGACATGTTCAGTCCCAGATTATAACTGGTCGCTCTTTTCCCTGAAGGGGATCTGTTGGCTGAGTGGCAGGTCTGATCACTGATGTGTAGTTGTCCACATTGAGGGACTGTACAGTCAATCTCTTCTTCTCATTGTTTGTTTTTTCCTTTTTTAATTTATTTACAGGAAGAAATCTCAGAAATGGGATGAGATGAACATTCTGGCAACGTACCATCCAGCTGACAAAGATTACGGCCTCATGAAGATAGACGAACCCAGTACACCTTACAACAGGTGAAAATGTCTTTTGGATTATTGATAACAGTACTCATTGTGGTTAATTATTCTTCATCATTGTACTTTTTGGTCAGATAATTTAAATCTTTATTTGAAATTTTAATGTATTCTATACAGTGTGAATGCAGTGTATTCATGATAGGTGAAAGCATGGTAGTAAGGAGTTTAGCTAGGGGAGTATTGTCATAATTTTCCCAGTGTGTTGTTACATATAATGCCATATGACTTTTGAAAAAATATGTTGGTAAAGTAATTAAGATGGCAGCAGTTAGGGAGTTTAAGCTGGTCTGCAACATGCCTTATTGCCAAAAAAAGCAGAAAGGATGGTTTGAACTTGTACTGTGAGAAATACATCTGTGTAGTATAAATGGTGCTGTCTCTTCATAACATGTTTGGGGGGAACACCAACCCAGTCTCATAACACGCTGTGAATTGCATGTAAGCTGCCAACAGTAGTTTCAAATGACCAGAAAGGAGATCTCCAACACTAAAAGCTACTGATTTTAGAGTAAAGTAATGATTCTATCAATGTGTTTCCAGAGGTGGTAGTCTATGTACTAATGTAGAGTTTGGCTGCTGTGGGTGTCATTGCTTTGGGAAGTTTGTTATCCAGTAGATAAATATACTTAAGAGTTTTTAAAATTCTTTTTATTTTTTTTATTTTTTATTTTTTTTAAGTAATGTGGTTGGTGCTGCATTGTTTGTGCATCAGGGGACGGTGGAGGGAGGTGTCAGTGTCCAGGGTTTGTGGGGGCAGAGGTCAGTGAAAGTGGGAGGGGGGTTGGATGGGTGCGTGGAGTCACCCACTGTACTGAGTGCTTTACAGCAGTGGTCTTCAACCCTGGTCCTCAGGGCCCACTGTCCTGCACGTTTTAGATTGGGGGGGGGGATTTGATGTGCTGCATGACTAAGTGACTTCATCATGATGGGGGTCAGTGCCACAGGGCAGTAGTGAAGTGAAGCAGGATGGAGAGGCATCCTTTGGAACGGGGTGATGATGATACTCTTGAAGCAGGTGGGGACACCAGCTTGGGTCAGAGAGGTGTTGAAGATGTCTGTGAGCTCCTCAGCTCAGTCCTTAAGCACACGACCAGGAATGTTTTCAGGTCCTGTGGCCTTGTAAGCATTGATCCTGGAGAGGGATCGCCTCATGCTGGCTGAAGACAGAGATGGCACATGGTCATCTGGAGGGGGTGGTCTTCTGTGCAGGGGTTGCTGTTGTCAGCTTCAAACCATCCAAAAAAAAATTGTTCAGACTGTTCAGCAGAGTGATGTCACCGTCACAGGTCTGTGGTTGAGGTTTATAGTCCTTAATGACCTATTCCCTGCCACAGGCTACTTGTGTCTCTGCTTTCAGCGAAATGGTGGGTTATCTTGCTGCTGTACTGCGTCTTTGCTAGTCTGATGCCATGGGACAGGTTGGCTCTTGCTGATCTCAGACCAGCCTCATCACCTGCTCTGAAAGCAACGTTCCGGGCTCTCGGTAACCTGTGGACTTCCCTGTTAGCCGTAGTTTCTGGTTGGTCCCTACTGTGATGGTCTTGGTGTCCATGACATCATCAGTGTGTTTACTGATGTAGGCAGTAACAGTGAATATTCCTGGATGTTGATGTGGTAGTTGTAGGTGGCTGCCTGCTCAAACATTACTCAGTCTGTGGTGTTAAAGCAATCCTGAGGAGCTGAGGAGGCACCCGCTGGCCACACCTGTACCTGCTTCTGAACTAGTCTGGCAACTTTGACCATTGGCCTGTATGTTGGCATTAACATTGCAGTGATGTGTGGTCTGAAGCGCCAAGATGGGGGAGGGGTAAGGGCTTGTATGCTCCTCTCAGTGTTGTGTAAACCAAGTCCAGTAAGTTGTTTCCCCGTGTTAGAAAGTCAATGTCTTCATGTAACCGAGGAAACACTGTTTTTTGAAGTTTGCATGGTTGAAAATCGGCAGCCACAGAGAGAAGTCCCTCTGGATGGGCTGTCTCTGGATCACTGATGGCGCTGTACAGTTTACTTAGCGCCTTCTCTCTATCATAATTTTTTACATACATATATATATATATATTTTGCCATTATTCTTCTCCTTTCTGTAGTCACTCTGTCAACGTTTTGTATTTGACTGTCTGATCCTCTTTCAGGATGGTTGGGGATGATGAAGATGAAGGTGCACTGAGTGACTCGGATGGCCAAAGTGGACTTGCAGCTGATGACCTGGCATCAAAGTAAGCATCAAACATAAATGGGAAACGATCTGCATACGCACACAAAGATACACACATCGAGGAAGTGGAGTATACAATGAAGGATACGTAAGTGGGTTAGCTATATTAATAGCTGTTGGCTAGTACCACTTGGAATCAAGAGATCATTTATGCTTTGTAATGTTCAGATAAAACACACTTGCTCTCACGCACTTAATTGCCTGGACTTCCAATGAAAATGTGGCATGACAACCACTGATAGATGTGCATTTTCTTTACAGTCGCTGATCTTTTTGTGAGTATGGCCACATTACTGCAGCAATATAAAAACAAATTTTTGAACAACATAAGTCACTCTTTTCTACATTGATTTACCTCAGCCAGAAATACTGAAAAGCATATCGTTTTTTTGATGTAAGCTTTGTAAAGTATTCTTAAGAAGTAAAAATTTTATTACTAAAATATGGAAGATTATACTTGGGTTATACTTCCAACCTGAAAAATAGCATGTTGACATTTTCTGCAAACCACTGAGCATGTGCACATTGTGTATTGCAGTTTATGCACCAATTATGCTTGTCAACATTTGTAAAGCACACACTTATTTTGAATTAACTGCTTATGACCCTCAGATTATTTATTTTTCCAGACCTGATCAAATCTGTTACAACAACACTGTTAACAAAAGAAAAAGCTGTAAATAGGAATGTTTATTAGCACCACACTACTGGGTACTGGAAAAACTTCTGCACCCCCTCTCTTCTAAATAAATATAGAGATTTATTGATTGATTAAACAAGCAACCCCACATTAAAGCATATTGGAAGACAGACGTTTAACCTAATTAACCAATGATTTAAGAGCTCAAAGAGCAAAAGAAGCAAGTGTAAAACAGGGGAATTAAATAGACCTATATTAAGTTTTATCCACATTAAGTAATAATGGTCTGCCACCCCGAGTAGCTGTCAGGATGTGAAAGGCAGCTTGAGAAGTGTTTTGGCTCTCAGCCACTGCGCTTGCATAAGTACATTGATGCTAAGAGTGGATGGGCAGTTTTGAGTGTCTGAATGTGTGTGCTACACAGAGGGCTGTGATTAGCTCCAGGCAAGTCAGTCAGCTGCATTTGTTTGGTTGTGTAGTGAGTGCCTTCAGTTGTTTAGCACTCCATCCTCCAGACCATACTGTACGACAGCTGCTCTTTTCCTTTATGCTAGTGCTGTTTGATGCCTCCATCATCTCTTCGCACTCTCTTCTTATTTATCCCTCACTTATTCAGCTTTGCTTTTCTAAAAAATTACTTGCCTCATCACTAATTCATTGTCTATCTTCTGCCTTCTTTCTTTCATCCATCTTTACTCATCAAATACTGTTGATAATTTGTTTGGAAAAAGTGGAGGAATAAAGTCTTTTGCTCTGATGCTGGTTGGTTGGAGAGCAGCAGTACAGTAAATGGGACTTCCTCTAGGGCAGTTCCAAATATTCAATATCTTTCATTGAGCCGTAAGCCATTATTCATCCATTGCTCTTAAAGCTCTTACTGCGAGAGGTGGGGGATAGTAACTCTTGTCCTATTTATATCTCATGCTTGAGTAGTCACACACATGCACACTCAGATCTCAACATTTTTCACTCTACCTACACTCCTCCACTGTACCTAATGCCTCTCCATCTGTGCTTTTTCTGTGTTGGTTTCTAAAGTTGGGCCTTTGTACTAGCTTTAATCTCTCCACAATGATGTACTCTTTTAATGTTGACATAATTGAGATTAAATATTGAGCTTTCTCACAGCATTATTATTTTCTATTTATTTCTTTAGGCTGGTGGCAGCTGAGGGCTTAGAGCCTCGTTTCATGAAAGAAGAAGAAGACGAGGAGGAGGAAGAGGAGAGCAGCGAGGAGGAAGAAGAGCTGACTCCAGAAGAACAAGGTAAGCTTTTGGTAATGGCTCTTATCTGCACCGACAAGTGCCATCCTTTATTTGAGTTGGAGCTAAATATTATCCTGAAAGTGATCACATTATTCTACTGAAGAAGGAAAGTGTGCATCGGTATCAGTGGCATAGGGTTTTTTTGTTGCTCATCTTGTCAAGACCACCCAGGGTCCTAGATACAAAGTGCCTTCTGCAGCTGTGAGGATGACTCAGTGCTGCTGAATGACACTCCAAAAGGAAATATGGCGGGTGCAGTCTGAGAAAGGCTGAAGTGTTCTTTTTGCCTATGACCTTTTCTTTTTTTGGCTGACTTCTGTCCTGGCAAAGACTCATACACAGTGTCAGCATGCCTTTGACCGACCCTTAAACTTGCCCGTGTGCACTCTCAGGCCCACATCTCTTACATAAGTTATTGTCTGTGGACATGAATAATTCTTGACTGCTCAGCTAAAAATTGGATTTCTGTCTGAAAATCTGAAGTCCAAGTTGGTATTATCCTGCTAGAGAGCTGGAATATTAACAGATGAATATACAGATTTTTCTTTTAAATGATATACTCACACACTCACAGTCATAAAGTTGTGTTCAAAATAATATCTGTGTGTTCAAGAATAAAAGTGAGTAAAGATAAACATTCTTAAAATAGCTTTTATTTCCAAACACCTATATACATTGGGAACATTGTACTTTCTATTCCTAATGAGAACATGAAGAGAAATTTGAGATGATTTTTTTTTTTAACTTCCATTTATAATTTCCCATCTCCAATCAACTATTATTATTATTATTATTATTATTATTATAGTTTTCATGTGGATGATACCTTACTCTTCATTTTTTTTACCCATAATGACTACAATAATCAGTTTTAAAACTTTTTATTTTTACTTTTTGCATGTCCACCTTTCATAGAAGCCTTCACATTTAACACACACACATGGCTCAGCATGACCTTTAACAGGCTCCACATGAGACCAGCAAAAACTGAATAAGTATAAATGTTCAACCATTATGAACAAAGTCAAGCTGTCTAGCACACTGGTGATCAGTGTCAGCTCTTATACAAGCTATATATATATTATATATACAGTGGGGAGAAAAAGTATTTAGTCAACCATCAATTGTGCAAGTTCTCCCTCTTAAAAAGATGAGAGAG
>JBAMYA010047536.1:0-10349 GCA_037176975.1 Arrhamphus sclerolepis
AAATATATATATATATAATAATATATAATACCCACACAAATTGAGCCATATAGTAATCATATGGGAAATAACTGCTTCAAGTTGTTGCTGTTAAAGGTCGCTACAAGCTATTGAATAAAGGGGTACTCAGGATCATCCACTTTTTAAATTTTTTTTTAACTGTTAGGCCCTCAGAAGAAAATGCTCCAGTTTAGACCAGCAGGTGGCAGTATTCTGGAGCGTTTTCAGCTACATTAACAATATAGAAAACTGGATGGAAAATATATTCAAAGTTTGAGGCTGTTCTGAATGAATATACACATTTCTATTAGTTAAAAAAAGATAGCATGTATGGAAATAATTTAAATGAATTCCTTTTTTTGACTAGCCTGTTTAATATAAAGTAACACATGCAGTAATCAAAGCAAAGTCAATACACTGAAAATGTTCATCTGCAGGATATGTAACTGGGGTGTATAACTCTGCTTTGTAAATTTTGTATAATTGCCAGCTTCAAATTGTCACGTGTTCATGCAGAGTTTTTTTTAATGTCTTGTGAAACCTGGCTTCAATGGTATCTATAAATAAATGTATTGTTTTATATGCAAAGCATAACAACCACACATTTGAATTATTGTTTCTTAAAGCTTTTATTTCTCTCTGCACTACAGGTTTGCTGTAAAATATAAAAACAGCAATTCAGCAATGATAAATATTTGGTCCTTACTCCATCAATACATGTAAATAAAATATTTTCTCCAATATCACGTCTTAAAATATACTAACGCAGGGCACAAATACAACTTTCTTCATTTCAAAAGTATAACATTAAATATTGACATTATGTAAACTTGTCAGTGACCTTTTTTCATTTAAGAAACTTCACCTTAGTCCACACAAATATGCTAGTGTGGATAGTGAGGATAGATTAATGGATCAACCAAGTTTATCTACCAAATGTTACAGCTCCACCTATGAAGCTCTAACACACTGTAAGTATAGAGACATAAAACGGACAAATGCTTGAGAAAACACAGAAAAGGGAATAACTCATGCAACAACAATTTGCAAATTAAGCAAGTAAAGGCAAGGATATTTGGTTTAATTCTGCATGGGATTAGCTAAAAGCAGCAGATACTCTTGAGATTCTTAAATTCAGGTTACCCATCACCCAGTATTTATGTTTAAACAAGCATGTTCTTTGGAAAACAGAATGTTTGAGTTGGTAATTTGAGTTATACATTCAACCTAAACTGCTTTAAAGTGTCAGGCAATCTCATCTTTGAAATGGTTGCTTCATTATATGAACCAAAACTAAGGCACAATTCCTCTTTCATTTATATTACGTCAGATGTCACTTTAGAGAGGCAACAACTCGTGATAAAATGAAATACCAAAAACTGGATATTGATATTGTAACAGATCTCAAAGGTCACTGAGCTGACGAGGCACCTCCTGATGGAAATGATGGTCTGGATCTCTTTGCAGCAGATTCTTCAATAGTGAAAGTGTAGTTGTACTGAAAAACAAACAAAAAAGGGGGGAGTCTATTCTCAATTTATGTGCACAGCTTGGCTTAAATGAATGATAGATGTAAACCTACCTCATTTTCAATGTCCTGGACAGACTTTATACGAATGTTGTTTAACTGAGAGTTCATCTGCAGAGCCTAAGAGAAAGGTGGCAAATACGGACAAAAGCACAAATATTTGTTTAGACTCAAAACTTTATGTGAAAAAGAGCAAATGGTGTGAAAGTTGGACAATAACACAGTTCTATTATTCTATTTATTAGTTTATTACCTCTGCCAAGAAGGTTATGTTTTTGCAGGTGTTGATTTGTCTGTTTGCAACATAACTCAAAAAGTTATGGACAGATTTTCATAGAAATTTCAGGATATGTCCAAGTTGGGACAGCGAACAAATTATTACATTTTGGAGGTGATCCGGATCACTGTCTGGATCCAGGAATATTTTTAAAGGATTCTTTATCATTGTGAGATAAGGCCATTTTCAGGATATGTGTATATATCTCCACAATAAATGCTGTGAATGCTTGGTAAAAAAAAAAAAATACAGGACATGATCATGACAGCATCAATAATGTGTAAAAGTCTGATCCGGATCCTGAAATATTCTGGATACTAAGATCCAGAACATGAAAAAAGTCGGGGTTATCATCTTTTTCAACGCGCTGAGGGAACGAATGAAGTTACGTGCAACTAACACCAAACTGTAGCTGACAGTCTGCTGAAACAGAAGTACGTTAACAGATTTGATGTATCTATAATAGTTATGGAGCAGATCCAGAAGAAAATCGCCATTACGAAAATGTTGATTTTTGCAAATAACTATTAAACTAATGACAATATCAGTGTGATTCCAATTGCTAAGTGTATGTTTTCATGGTCAAAGAATCCAATAAAACAGATAAAGCACATGTAAGAATATTATTTTTGCATGTAAGTCACAATATGTGGGGGAACTGTGCTGCTTGGCGCAGGTCTGAACCTTACCGTTCCATTGGCCTGGATGTCAAAGTTTGGGTGCAGGGTGAAGGGAACTCCATCTAGAGCTGCAGTGGAAAGGTGGGTACAATAAGTGATCAAGATCAAGATTAACTTTATTCATCCCACCTGGGGGAGGGGAATATCTGCAGCTGGAAGGAAGCAGCACAAACTCTTTAAAAAGTGGATAACTAATCAGCTTCAGGGTTCTGATCCTGTGTGGGTCACTCAGAGTGCTCAGGTGCCTGTTTTTGTTTTTGTTTTTTAAGCTAATTAAACTGCGTCAGACAAATGCAAAGGTGAGCACAGATTCGACAAAACAAGAATAAAACATTTTCATAAAAGTGTTGTCCAGCTTAAAATTACAACGCTTACTGTAGAAATACAATCGATGATGTACATTTTTCCCACACAGCCTCAGTCTGTGGCTCAAAGGTCAACCTGTTGAATATTTATACTGACTGGCAACTTTAACTGGCTGGTCATCCATGACTCCTGGAGAGATGACTGCAGGATTCCTCACAAGATCTATGATCATCTATTTCGTTATAGACACATGGATATTTAGAAAAGAGGACTTGCACCAGTCTAAAAATTCTGTAACCACAGGACATTGGCCAGAAATGTCCCAGTTCATTAGTGGCAGAATAACAGAGTCATCAGCAAACTTGATAATGTGCCATCCAGGAGGATGACTCTGGCAGATACATAAAACAAGTAAAAGTGGTGAGAAAACACAACCCTGACGTGCTCCACTGGATGAAAAAAGAACATTAGACAAAACACCACTGGCCTTCACATGCTGCAACTTTTTAGTTGAAAAAAAAAAAAAAAAAAAAGATAATTCCACAGCCAACACAAAAGACCATGATCAATGTTGGTCTTAAATCTTTGTACTGAAATATGAGGCTGAATGCAGTTAAAAGTAGAAGAAAAGTCAATAATTTTTGAGACTTTTATTGACATGAAAAAGAGAGGGGGGGAAAGGGACCAGTCAGACTGTTATTAATAGACTTTGAAGGCTTAATAAAATGAAAACAAAACAAAACATGGTTTAAAAAGTTTGCAAACATCAGCCAAAACAAATACAACCTCCACTCCTGTACATGTTGCAGTGTGGCTCACTGCTGCCTTGATAGGTGGGGGCATTTCCAATATCGTATCGCAACACACAAATCGTATCACTATCGTATCGTGACACATGTATCGGGATACGTATCGTATCGTGAGGTCCTCGCCAATATACACCCCTAGATTATCGTGTTGGTGAGTTGTTTTTCAGCACAGGAACAATTATTGAGTTCTTCCAAATATTGGGGGGGGGGCTTTGGAGGCGGAGTGACACCGAAAAGATAAAGGTAAAGATACTATATTAAACTACTGTTTGGCACAGTTTTTAACAATCCTGCCATCAATTCAACCAGGGCCCAGACTTTCTCCTGAATGCCACGAAATAAAATGAATCCCCACGTCCCTGCTGAGACTAAAACCAGCATCATTGAAATGCATATGCTCCGTACTAAAAGCCTGGTTATTAAAAGGAGTATTATTAAAAAAAAAAACCAAAAAAAAAAAACCCTGTCCTGTATAGGTCTTCCCTATATATATATAAACATAAACAGTTTTCCTAAAATCTGCTAGCTCCTCAATGAAGACATTGACATTTAATGATTATAAAAAGAGTTAAAAGTCCCCAGATAGCTCAGAATCATTTTTATCATTTAGGGAAATTGGATGCTTATTAGTCCAGAAGCCCATCTTAGTTTTGACAACATCCCATACTGGATGAGCGTCACCAGCACAGAGCATGGCTTCAATTTTATTTTTATACCCAAGTTTTGCCATTTTAATTTCTCTTTTCACCTGTTTCTGTAATTGTAAGTAGTAAGTAAGTAAGTCATTTTAATTTATAAAGCACATTTAAAACAGTAAAAACTGACCAAGAAGCTGTACAGTTATTGGTAAATAAAAAAAACAGCAAACAGCAAATAATACATGATAAGAACAACACATAAAACAATGATCATACATAAAAGCACTTATAAGCTAAGAGGCAAAGGCCAATGAGTAAAAGTGTGTTTTCAGCTGGTTTTTACTATTTATTGTAAAGTGAGCGGGTCCCTAAGACATGAAACAGCAGGACGTCAGTAATAGTGTTCCTGTATAGCAGGAGACGTGAGGCCTTTTTCACAGGTTTACACTTCCTTCCATACTTGCATCATGTCTGAATGAACATCCTGGTACTTTTCTGCAATAGGCCATGACTTTAATCCCACTAGGTTACAGCCAGTACCATTTGGACAACACTTTTAACTGCTTTAAGTCTGCCCTGCTGATGCCACTTTTACACAGTGGATGTAAGGTAAGGGTGGATTTTAAATCAACCTTAATTTGCTATTTGTTCCTTTGCTATTCAAAACAACTGCACAGAGGGCAGTTCTTCTGAAAAGCATTGTACCACTCCTGATTCACTTACTTTGCTGTGATCTAACATTTCTCCTCGCTTCTAACGCTTTTCCTTCCTTTTTTTTTTAAAACAGACACAGATGGCCACATGGGCAAATAGGAAATATTGAGTACAGCTGAGAAGTAGAGGTTATTGTGGACTAATCACTAAAAACTAACAACGGCTGCACACTCCAGCTCCATATCAGTTTGACTGTTTGTTTTTGTTTTAGTTGTCAGGCCTTCCTCAAGAACAGGGCTCCTTTCAGTGCTCCACATACAACTGCACTCTCATTTAGCGTAGACATGCTTGAATGAAGCTGTGAACAGCATTAACATAAAAAGGACCCTGTCTGAATAAATGAACATCAGTCCGTTCAGGTTAATGAATCATCCAATCTTAGAAATTCCACATCTGAAAAGGGTTTGTGTACCTGTAATTCCCTGAATACTGTTGTCAGCAGGTTTGTCCAAATTGTCCTTGGTATGTAGGCTGGAACGTCTCTGACTTACCCTGCCATGTGGCACCGGAGGAGGAGGATTGCTGCCGATTCAAAAATGAAGACGTTAATGCTAAGAGTGCCACATCTTTAGGAGAGAATCTGGTTCAGGGTTATGCAATCATAATTTTCTTAAGATGGAAATGATCATGTACCCTTGAAATAAAAGGTTATATTTTAGTGATCTACCTGGGTCTGAGGGGAAAAGGTGCAGACGGCTCCTCCAGGGAGAGCTTGCGGAGGTCCAGGCTGACACTGCGGGGTTTGGCTTGAGGTATGGGGCTAGAAAAATGCCCCTTTCTGCACCACAACACATACCCGTGGATATCTCTGTGTAAAGCACAGGTGTAATAATACAGTTAAAACTGTGTAAACATTACTGCAATATCTTTCCAACTGGCATTTGAAATCAGAAAACAATCACAATGTTTTATGAAATAATAATAGCAGTAATAAAAAAAAAAATCATGAATCACTTTAGGTGAATGCTACTAACCCCACATATGTGTAATGCTGCAGCATCATTTTGCTTTTGGCTGTCAGTTTGATATCCAGCACAGCTGTGTCTACACTGCCCACTGGGGCGACACGTACACACACACGCTTTTTCTTTGACACAGATGCCTCTGAACACACAAACATGCACAAACACAGTAATTAACTAGCCATCACACAGCAAAATAACATGCATACACTGAAAATATAAATAAGACTCATGCATGTACATCTGTACTCACTGAGTTCCAGGTGTTCTGCTATGTAGCAGTAACCATGAGGAATAGAGTCTTTGTCTGTAATGACCTGAATGTCTACCACCACCATACCACCTGTCACGTCCTGGAGAAAGAGGCAATTCATGTATGGAAGAGTACAGAAACATACAAATGTTTTGGGGTAATATAACGGTGAGACCTTTATTAAATATTGTTAGGGTCTCTCTGGGTTGGTCTGTGTGTATTACCTTGCTGTAACAGAGGTAATATCCAGATTTCATCCCAAAGCTACGCGTGAAGTTTGCTGCTGCTCCGTCTTCTGTGATGTTGATCTGCAAAAAGTCAAGACATCAAAAGGAAAAATGATTTCTTTCCAACTAAAGTATCATATTTGAAACATAAAAATTTGAGTCTTGAAGACTGTTATCGATACATACATTAGCCTGTTTGAATGTTGAGCACTGTATGCAGGATGCGAACGACTGCACGATATACACTCATAAGCCCTTTTATTAGGTCCACCTGTTCAACTGCTTAAGGCAAATAGCTAATCAGCCAATCACATGGCAGCAACTCAATACATTTAGGCATGTAGACGTGGTCACAATGACTTGCTGAAGAGATTTAAGTTACTTTGAACGTGGCAGACTGGCAGGTATTTTCAGATCTGACTGATCTACTGGGATTTTCATGCACAACCATCTCTAGGGTTTACAGAGAATGGTCCAAAAAAGAAAAATGGACAAGAAAGCCTTGTTACCATCAGATGAGAACAGGCAGACCTGTTCAAGATGACAGAACGGCAACAGTAACTCAACTAACCACTCATTACAACCAAGGATTGCAGAACACCATCTCTGAACAGACAACATGTGGAACGTTGAAGAAGGGCTCCAGCAGACCACACTGGGTGCCACTCCTGTCAGCCAAGAACAGGAAACTGAGGCTACAGGTCACACAAGCCTCCTAAAACTGGAAAAAAAAGTTAAAAAAAAAAAGTTCTGGTCTGATGAAGCTTGATTTTAGACATGACATCACATGGTAATGCCAGAATTAGGAGAATAAGGCTTAAACCCCCTCTGCCTACAGGAGTATTTTTGCTGACCATGTCCATCCCTTTATGATTACAGTCTACCCATCCTCTGATGGCTACTTCCAGCAGGATAATGAACTGTGTCACGAAGCTCAAATAACCTCAAACTGTTTTTTTTTTTAACATGACAATGTGTTCACTGTACTCCAATGGCCTCCACAGTCACCATATCTCATCCCAATATAGCACCTTTGGGATGTGGTGAAATGTTAGATTAGCGTCATGGATACGCAGCCAACAAATCTGCAGCAACTGTGTGATGCTGTTGTCTCCATGACTTTGTGGAATCTATAGCATGAAAAAGTTAAGGCAGTTCTGCAGGCAAAAGGAGGTTCAACCTGGTATTACCAAAGTGAAATAAAGTGTGGAAAATACCCTAATATGTGTATTACTTCTGAAAATATTTCGAGTGTGCAACTGACCAGTCTACCATGCATACCATATCCAGTAATACAGTGTGGACACTACAGTGAAAGGTGGTCACAAGACCAACTTCTGGTTGTGCCACAGCATCATCACTTTTTATCCTGACATATTATATACCATAAATGACCGCCAGACCAGCATGTACTACATAATGCACGTGTAAAGTATGTGAAGTACTCAGTACACGGTTTTGAAGATGACTAGGAATACACATTTATGTTCCTACCAGCATGAATCCTTTAGGGCAGGTGCTTGTGTTGGAGGTCCAGGCCACTGCGGTCACAGGCCGGACCATTCCATGCTCCATCAATGACATCTGAGACAGGAAAAATTAAAATTTACAGAGCCTTCATGTGGAAGGACAGCAGTATTCCTCATTCATCATTTGTGATGAAAACAAAAATGATTCAAATGTGTGTAAGAGTCTTGATAGATCGCAACTTCTTATGAATTTCTATATAAAATGCAAACTTAAAGAAAAAAAATCCCCCAAAAATTCACTCAAGCCTTAAAAACATTAAAAGAGAACCTAATTGACAGATTACACTACATATTTTTTATTGTGGGAAGATAATCCATGATTACATCACATCTAAAAGAAAGTATAAGATCCCTGAAGACTGACAATGAACTTGAATGAGAAATTAGGGTGAGATGTTCTTTAAATAGATTTCTTCAGCTTGCATACTATGAAATAGTGGACATATTATCCATCCATCATCTATATCTGCTTATTCCTATTTAGGATCATGGAGATCTGTTGGAGCCTATACGAGCTCTCTGTAGGCAACAGGCAGTACACCCTGGACAGGCTGCCAGTTGGGCATGCCATTTTATGAAGAAAACAAAACAAAACAGGATCTGTCAAAGTCTGATCAAAGGACAGTGGACATTTCTGAGATGCCCTCCCAGTAGTTTACAGTCAGTTTGGTTATAAATAAAGCCAGATCAAGACCATTTCTACCCTTCCCACTAGTGGTCAATCCACAAATGTAAACCATAACTAGTCCACATCGTCACAAAATAATCCAAGGTTACATAAAAGCAGCTCAAAGACTCTCTTGCATTGACCAAAGTTATGTTCTTGAACTCAGCATTAAGAGAAGACAAAACATCAAAACAAAACTATGACGTGCATGTCAGGGTTTCAAGGAGAAAGGCTACACCCTCCAATAAGAGAACTGCTGCTACGCTTCTTTAGTTTGCTCAAGAGCTCAGGAACATAATAGAAGAAGATTTTGTGAATGCATGGCACTGAAATGCAAGTTTTATCCCCTTCATGACACAGTACAGGGAGGATAAATCGGGTCTGTTTGTTCCACCTGGTACAGTATGGCTCATTATCAGTAATAGTAATATTATCATTATTACTATTGTTATTAACAAGAACAACAATCATCACCATCATCTCAGCATGAATGAAAAGGAAAAGTGTACAAGACGGTGGTGAGACCCACAGTGTTGTGTAGTTTAAAGACTGTAGCACTGAGGAACAGACAGGAGGCAGAGTTGGAGGTAGCAGAGGTCAAAATGTTGTGGTTCTCTTTGGGAGTGACGATGATGGATCGGATCAGGAATGAGGACATCAGCAGGACAGCACACGTTAGATGTTTTGAAGAGAAAGTCAGAGAGGCCAGACTGAGATGGTTTGGACATGTCCAGAGGAGGGATGGAGAATAAATCAGTAGAAGGATGGTTGGAACTGCAAGGCAGGAGGTCTAGAGGAAGACCATAGAGGAGATTTATGGATGTAGAGGAGGACATGAAGTTAGTTGGTGTGAAAGAAGAGGATGCAGAGCACAGGGGTAGATGGAGATGAATGACTCAAAGTGGTGACCCCTGAAGGGAAAAGGTGAGGGAGAAATAAATAAAATACTACTAATAATAATAACTTCCTATAAACTGGTCAACAGCTGCTCATAAAAATCAGTTGCATTAACTGCGACACAAGTTACTGAAAAATAAAGATTCAGATACTTCTGCATTCACAGAGCTCTAACACTGGGACTTTATTTTCTATTCATAAATAACTGAGTGCAATAATTACTTCAATTGTTTTAGTTTTCTATTAATGTATTAATCAGCATGGAGATCGAGGACTTGAGTGGAACTCTGATAATGTCTGCTCATCTGGAACAAAAATACTGAAAAATCTCACAAAATGACAAACTTTCCTATAATCTGATATAGCACCCATAAAATCATCTAAATGGTTTCATTTCCAAGGGAGGTTTTATTTGCAGTAACGATAATAATCTTTTAAAATTGAAATGCCTTACAGTGTGTGTGTGTGTAAGAATGTGTTCTCTGACTGACTGGCTCTGTTAGAATCGACTTATCACCTCCATGTGACGAGAAGTGGGAATTCTGTGAGGTAAACAGGTCTAAGCATTCAGGCTACATGTCAAGCCTTCATTGTTGAGAACAACCACATTATTATTGCTTCATAATGAGGAACAGAATGAGACTATTTAGTGCAACAACTTATCTGTAACAGCAGCAATGTTGAGATTCTTATCCTGGTATAAATTATGTGTTTCACATCTACAAGGTATCATCTTTTGGTGTTTTTGCTAGCACCCTTATCCTTATTCAAAGCAAAATCATCCACAGCAGAGGTTCAAAAATATTGATTTTTGACTCCAATAATGATCATAATAACAATAATAATAATAATACATTTATAT
>JBAMYA010047537.1:0-10349 GCA_037176975.1 Arrhamphus sclerolepis
CGATCTTTCTATGTCCAAAACTCTTTTTTTTTCCTTGTTTGCTAACAGTAGGTTAATGAGTAAGGTAAAAATAAATAAATAAATAAATGACTACATGGATGCTGAATGTTTTTTTTTTTTTTACAATGATGTGTCTATTTCTAGTCAAGAATAGCTTATATTTTCACCATTCATCTATAGTTAGTGTCTGGCTAACTCCACCTCATAAACACTGTCACTGTACTGTGAAACTAGTTGGACACTTTAACTGGCTGCTGGGAGGAGTGTCTTTCCAAGCGCAGCTCACTCAACGAGTTACGTAGTCCTAACGCAGATAGAAACATTCAACACAGATTTGTCTTGTTATGATTTGAACTACTGCTAAAATGATTTTAGAAAGTTTTTTGTGGGGGGTCTCGAGTTCTGTTGTGTTTCTTTAATACGCTACCCTGAAGGTTTTGGAAGTGACCTGCAGTACCCGCGATGATAAGAAGATTTAGTGAAAGGATGTTACAGATGTTTAGCAATGTGAAACTGATTGACAGTAGAAAAGTCTGCATGCCAAATACAATTGATCCAAGATACTTTCATAATACCTTTTCTGTGTCATTATTAATGCCATCTCTTCTTAATCATTATAGTTTAAGAACACTTTTGCCTGATGTTTTAGTTATGTTAAAGGCAAAAGAAATCCAGTTCAGTTGCACTTGGAGTTTAAC
The DNA here is from genome assembly GCA_037176975.1 of Arrhamphus sclerolepis. NCBI lineage: Eukaryota > Metazoa > Chordata > Actinopteri > Beloniformes > Hemiramphidae > Arrhamphus > Arrhamphus sclerolepis. The sequence continues at coordinate 699 of JBAMYA010047537.1, forward strand.
TCAGATTACACTATTTAGTGACGTAAGAGGATCACGTGATCATGCTCTGAAACCCTGTGTCGTTAGCAGCTGCAATTTAATGTACAACTAAAGTTAAGCTTGATCTCAATTTGCTGCACACCTCACATCAACCAAGAGAGGTTTCTTTTTCTGGGTGTTTGTTTAAGCCTGATGCAGATATATTTTTGAGAAATGTTCTTAACAAAATGAGACATGGGGGACCAACCATAAATTGTCTGAAGAGAGATAGGTAAAAATTGGTGACGCCTACAGCCACCTGGTGTGAGTAGCAGACCTAGTACTTGGACTCCAGTGACCCTGCACAGGAATAAGTGAATACAGATAATGGCTGAGGATAGGTTTCAGCTCAAAGATCATTTACCAAGCTGCTATAAAGATCCATTTACATGAAAGACATGATGAGCTTACTAAGATATTGGAAACTAGTGCTGAAGGACAAATTTCATCATGTTGCCATCAGGGCAGAGTTATCAAATGTCAAATCATTTTGTGTCAAAAGGGCCTATGAAGGCATTTTCCCCCTCATTAGTCAGATCAGAGATGCATCTTCAGACAGTGAAGAAAAAAAAAAAAAAAAAAAAAAAACATCAAAAGATGCTTCCTTGCAGCACTGATGGTCATGGCCTCCATATAAACCCACCTAATGCGCATAATGAGGACACAAGTGATGGCTGAATCCCAACAAATCACCCAGATCTGTGGGTGGACACAGGAATCATAGAACCCAGATTCTAATTAATTGAATCCTAGTACTAGATCAGCTTCTCACATCAGGTTGATGCAGGAGTTACAAATCATTTACATAAGTGATTAATTTATTCACAACTTTCCATCCATCCTGAACATTAAGGCTGATTTATGCCTCTATATCAAAGCTACGCTGTCGCTGTAGTGTTGCTGTGAACACTACATCGTAGAAGTGTGCACCTCCTCTCCAAATGTAACTATGTGTCACAGTGACGCAGACTGCAAGAAACATGATTGGTAAATTTGTTCTTCTTAATTTTTGAATTTCCTTTGTTGTTTTCCAGTCTGGTAGAAGGATAGTTTGCAGCAATGTCAGAAAGAAAAAAACGACTGCTGATCAACATTCATTATCTCCAATTTACGTTAAAAAAACTTTATTTGCTCCATTGTTATGTCTGAGCTACGTACATGAAGTAAACTAAAGGAAACTCGGCACTGTATGCTAAAGTGCTGTAGAAAAAGAACCCACATTTCCACCTAGTGGTTGGTTGATGAATTACAGAGTGATTCTAATAATAACAGAATAACAAACATCAGAGATGATGCAGGGGCCATGCATGGTCTACATGTGCAGCTGCCACGCAGAAGCGATCAGGCTTTATAGCAAACCAACTGCCAACACTTCTCAAGCTGTTAGCAATGTTAGCTGTGTTGTTCAAGCTGGACTGTTCATCCCCTGACGTTCGCAGATCTACCTGCTGAATCTATGGGGTTGGACTTGCTTCCTGTTGTTTTGTGCACAATATGCTGTCTGTTACATTCAGCCCCTTGCTCAGACTGTTAATAAGTTATCTGTAATGTTGGATTTTGGAGTGTTCAACTTGCTGATTCGGGCTGTGGACTCACCTGAATCCAAAAAAATCACCTGGGTAAATGTCAGAAACATCCGCCTACAGGACTCCCATCATTTCTTGTGCTGTTATAGATATTAATGAACACAGAACACAGAAAAGAAAAAAAGAAACAGATTAGTCCCTATATTTAAACAAGATTCTTACATAATTTCTTATTATCGTACCTTTGATAACAGGGAGCAAACGTCTGAGCCCAACAGCAGCAGCTGTCTGTTCTTGATACAGACATTTCACTTAAGAAGTTATTGCTGTCATGTTGAAAAAAAAAAAAAAAAAATCACTGATGAGCAGGTTCAGTTTATCCTCTGATGCTTTGAGGTGTTTTTGTGATTTTTCAATGCTCAGAGATATGAAAACAACACTGATGAGAGCAGTGATGTTCAGTCTTATTAATATCAGGTTGCAGAGCCTTTGGCAGAAACAGACACAGCCTCCGGACATTTTTTTCTGTAGCCATTTTCTTATCAGCCCTTAAAAATGTCCAGGTATCCTTCTTATCATGGCAGTTTTAGAAAGTTTAATTCAGGACCCATTGCTGGTCAGTCATAAAATCTCTTCCTCTTCAATACATAGAATAATTCTGGTACTTCTGGATTAAACTTTGATTTCCAAGTGCACTACCAACAGATGTAGAAGAAACTGCCACTGGAAATCATTGGATAGAGATACAACCCATCAGAGAATTGAAGTATCTGCCAGGTTCACGCTGTACGATTTTCACAGTCTTATAAGATGAATTCAAGTCACGTTGCACATCAAGAAATCAGTACTTAATTAATTAACAGCATGCTACACTGTGATTGAAGATATGTTGAATTGTGACTTCAACAGAAATAAATCTGTATTTCAGGTTCTAAACACATCATTATCATGCCATTAGCAGGCACAATGGCTAGTAGTGCTGTTGGTGTGTTTTGAAAACAAAATAAAATCAAGAAAATTTTTCTTCCCATTTCTCCATTGTATCTGGTGCTGTTGTTGCTAGGCAACTGTGCTGTGTAGACACAATGTTTACGTCATTTCATGGTGCATTCCTATTGGTTGGTTAACTGACAGAGATCGTAGAAGCCACGACAGGCTGTCACACTCTGAGATAATTCTTCCAAATTTCTGATTCTTCTGATATCTGTCGCAGCCGTCTTTGGTCTCCAGATTGTGACTTCTACCACTACTGTTTTTAAGCTACAATGGATGATTTTTACCTTGATTATCCATCTTTTGTCTGAGACACTCAGAACTGTACAGTGTGAACCCAGCATAAGACGCAGTGAAAACCAAACCAGTATCAACAGACATCCAAAGTGACTTGCAGTCACTCAGGAACACAGATGACCGCTGTTGGTTTTGTAGTAAAAACATATTGATCCAAGATGTTATTCAGAAATCTTCAGCTATTGTGGTTGTTTTGAACTTTGACTGTTGGACACTAATTTGTCAGTCATTACTTACAGCACCCAGGATCCATAAAACAGTGCATAATTTATTTTTCAAGCAAACTTTTATATTGATGGTGTGTGCTTCTGGTCATTATCCAGCTGACGGAAAATGCTTCAAAAATGTTCCTCACAGTGCCAGGGACACTGAAGCAACTCCAAATTATGATGAAACCCCTACTGTGTCTTATCATAGATTGGGTCTTTACTTCCTTATGGGCTTCACAACTTTGGTTAAAAGAAAAAAGAACGTGTGAAGAACTAGTTGTTGTTCAGTCCAAACACTGGACACCTGGATGCCTAGAATGTGTAAAGCTTTAGAAATCTGTAGCATTCTTGTCATAGCGGTTGTCGGCCTTGTCCCATATTGTGATTTTTACTATATACTTTTTTTTATATATATAACATTTGTGGTGCTATCAGAGTTTATTGAGTTTTTTGTCAAAACTTGTTTTTCCTCATTCAGTTAGTTATCACATTATTAAGATTTTTTATTCAAACAAAAATTTCTAATGAGCTTTTTTCTTTTCTGAAGGTAGTCCACAGATGACTGCTGTGCTTATATTTCAGATGTGCCAAGTCTGTTCAACGCTTACGGTTGAAGAAAATCTATCTAGATGACATTTGTGATTCCTTGACATTTCTTGTTGCACCATCATTGTGCCCTTTAGTAAAATGCCTCAACAACTGTTGGATGGATTGTCATGAAATGCAATATACACCTATCACATGGATCAACTCTTTCGTTCTTTGACCCAGTAGTTGCAAAATTAAAGTCGTTCCCATCATCCTCACACCAAAGGATGTGGAGAAAACTGCAGTTTCAGCCTGCTTGACTCACAGAACAATAGAGTCTTAATGGTTTACTGTAAAATAGATCTGCAGCAAGGTTTCTGGTCGGAGGATGTAATACAACAAATGAGAATTGATCCAGGTCTACCAGCAAACAACTGTAATTGTGACATGACCGTTTAGCTCAGGTTACTGTGAACATGTATGGAGTTTTTTTCTGTTTTACGCAATTTTTCTAGAGGAGAAACGTATTTAAGAAGGCTAGCCAACCATGACAGGAAGGTCAAGGTCAGACTTTTTCAGTAATGGTTTCCCTCTGTGTTGAAAATATAAAATACAGCTTTTTCTTTTCACCAAACTACCTGAAATTACTTGCATACATATTTCAGCTAACATTAATAAAAAAACAAAAAAAACAAAACACTTTTCTTTATCACAGAAGTGGAATGTTTTAAGGGCATGGATGGAACCTCATGCCATCACAGAGACTGGTTTGTGGACTTATGCTTCTGATAAAAGTCTGGATAATCCTTTTCAGCAGGACACACTACCCATTTCTTCCAAACAGAGCTTTAGGATATTGTTTCCTCTGACAATGTTCCATCCCTGATGCCCTCTGGGGTCAGAGACATCAGAGACACCTTTGGAAAAGCTTGATGCAAAGCTTCTTTTCTCTACTCTGTACAAAGAAAAAAGGAAATGCTGTTGTCTGTATTTCCAGTATCATGCTGTTCAGCTGGCGAGGATGCTGAAGAGCACTGAATTCACTGTTACATTCTTGGAAACATTCAGTACTTTTGCCATCTGACATGATTTAATATCAGTCCAGAAGTATCCACTACAAAGCAGTAAACTATGGTCGTAAAGCAATGCATATGGTCAGCAACAATACGAAGAGAGGCTGTGGCGATCAAACTGTGATTGATTGGTCTTGAGTATGTCATTCCCAACACCATTACACCATCAGCAGCTTGGATGGTCCTTAAAACGTGAGTTGGCTCCGTGGACGCTCAAGCCTGAGCCTTCCATCTGTTAACTCTCTTATCACAGCTGCTGCCTGCTCCCCTTGTTTTAAATGCTCATATATATCTATATTTCTTATGAGACAAGCTGCTCCTGCTCTACAAGGAAAGGGTACGGACATAATGAAGGATCTGTCCACAACAAGAGCTAGAGCTGCAGTGCTGCAAAAGTGCTGATTCAGGGGGCAAAATATACTGGTGGACTGTAACCCAGCATGACAACGGAGCTAAATACTACTGTACCTAATTCAGCTGAGGAAACATACAGACATAAATAACCACAGACCTGCTTGTATGAGAGATATTTATTATTTTCAATCGATAACAGCTTGAGTTGCCGGCTTGGCTTGCACGTCTAAGAGTCCTGAGGATTTACAAGCACAGAAGGAAGGCCAACACCAGCGACTCTGCTGATACTCTTAGACCACTGTGACTCGTTTATTCGCAAGTAAGTGGCTATTTATACATGTGTCAGTAATTGTCAGATGTAAAAATTTCTCAGTGTCAGCAGCCCTCAGTCTTATTTACCTGTCAGTCCTTTCCTTACTTCCCGTGTTGTTTTTCCTCTGGAGGCTCTTCAAAGCCTCTAGTGAGGCTGAAAAATCCTCCTGTCTCTCACATTTAATGCCAGGCCTAACCTAAGATCGCATCACAGCTTCCTTCTGATTTTGACACTAATTTAAGACCCTTGAAATATGTTTCAGAAAGGAAGGGTCTGACATGGGACCATGTGGGAGGACAACGCGACTACTTTTGATCCTGATTTGGAGGAAGATGGGACGGCAGTGATGCTGAGTAAATCGGGCCTTGTGAGAGATGACAGGACCATCACTTTTCAAGTGCCTGAGGTGTTTCTGCTCTTGTTCGCAGCCCGTTCTGTCGGCAAAAGTCCCTGGAGTTTTCAGGGAAATTTTTCAATCATATTAAAACTATTAGCCCGGCGTTTCAGGGGGAGAGAGAGCAGGAGAAATGACTGCAGGTTTAATTTATCTAATCTTTTACTCTGAAGCTGCTGAAGTGTACCCCCATATATATTAAAAGCAGCACTTTCTGCATTGTCCAATGTGACATTTGTGACTTTTTCCCTCTTGACATTTAAATTAATGCATTTTAAATTGAGATTCATTCGAAAAGGCTGCACAGCAGAATGTGAGGGGAAACATGAGGGGGAGAATGATAAAGATCCATAAAGAGAGCCAGGATTTCATTTATAGGCTCCTTATAGTCTAACATCCTGAACATTTTCATACTTCAACATTTGCTCAGATATCCAGGAGCTACATATCATTATTTTTGAGTAAAGTCCATCTAAATGTAGAGATGATGGGATTCATTTTTATTGTTTGTTTGTTTCTTTTTTTAACAAACAAAAAATAACAGGAAGAAAATGCATCAGATGGGTGAATCAGTCTGTAAGCTCTAAGGTAACAAGGGTAGAAGCCTGCAGGTATGGGCTCGTTCATTTTTACTTTAATAAACACACAGTATAAGTATTCTCTAATTACAGAAAAGAAAATATGCTTTTCAAGTTGTGTCAAACACTAATACTTCTATGTCAAAGCTACGCTTGTAGCCTATGCAGTTCATGGCGTTTATACTTTGTTGTTGTTAGCCTCGTTCTGTTAACACCACCAACCAGGTGGCAGTGTTTTTTTTTTTTGTTTGTTTCTTTTCCACCCAGTGCTGAAACTAAGTATAGTGTCAGTTTACAGCCTAATGTTTTCAAACAGTCTTTCTCAGTTGCGCCTTTTCTTTTCGCGGTTGCAATTCTGAAATGAGTGTGAAATCAGCACCATGTCAATCATAAGCAGAGGAGGTGGGACATAGCTGAGACCTCACTAATCTTCTTCCTTTCATTTCCAAAATTCTTGAAAAAGCCATTGTTTCTCAGATCCATGCTCATCTCTCACACAATAATCTCTATGAACAGTTCCAGTCTGGTTTCCGCCCTCTTTACTCCACTGAAACAGCCTTAGTTAACTCTGGTTGACTCTGCTCTTAATCCATTCTCATCCTGCTTGATCTGAGTGCGGCTTTTGACATGAGTTCACACTCCATCCTCCTTGACAAACTTCTCTGTTGGTATCACACACAAACTTGCCTGGTTTAAATGATATCTTTCTGGCTGCACTCTGTTCTTTCAGTTGAAATCATTCAACTCCTAGGTAGTACAGAGTTTAGGGAGTACAGCATTATCCGTATCTGTATCTGTTTAACATATGAATTATCTGTATCTGTACTTGGAGTGGGCGGGTTTTAACCCTGAAGTGGGTCTGGTTGTCTTGAAATGTGCGGAGCTTTCACCAGTATGGTATTTTAAGCGTGTAATTGTTTTGGGTTGATCAGAAATTGTCATATTTATTGCTGATTAGAAAACTATTTACAGGACAGCATCAACATTGAGCTTCAGATCAATAGTTTTGATCATGATAGCAAACAAACTACTTACAGAACAAGTTTTGCAACAATTAATATAACACATGCAGTTGCAATTATGAAATGAAATGAGTAAGATTTTTCATACTCAACATAACTATATAATTATTTCCACACCAAGTGTGTTTGTTGCTTAATATTATTTGTACCACTACTACCTAAAAAGTGTCATACACTCGTGAAGTAAAATAAAGCGTGAAGTAAAATAAAACTGTTTAGAGCCAACTGACGGTTTAAAAAACAAAAAACAAAAACACTGACGAGAGGGAGAGAGAGTGTGTGTATCTTAATTTGTTATACTTACTACCACTACTACCTTTATTTTTACATGAATGACGCCAAAAAAGTGTCAGACAAAGTGTCAAAAAAACTGTTTTTAACCTCCTCCATTTCTCCCTCCCTTCAGGTTAAGAGTCTGTGTCATCCTCGATAGCACACTCTTTCATGTTACACATCAACAACATAACCCGCTCAGCTTACTTTCTTATCTTCACCATATCTCTCACTCTTCATACCACTGCCGTGTTGGTCCACAGTCTTGTCACCTCACAACTTTACTACTGCAACTCTCTTATATTCAGTCTTCCACAAAAAACTCCACAAATTGCAACTTGTACAGAATTCTGTGGTACGTATCATCACCTGATCTCCATCCTCTTGTCATATCACTCCGGTGTTGAAGGATCTCCACTGGCTATAAATCACTTACAGAATTCAATATAAAATATTAACTCTTACCTTTACCTTCCATTCACAACCTCACTTCGCCATATCTCTCTGATCAGGTGGGGCAGAGAGAACAGGGGAGACACGCAGCAAAGGGTTGCGAGGCAACCACTGCAGAGGGGAGGACCCAAATGCAGGACACAAAAGGTGAGCTGAATGTTGGAGTTTATTTGGATTTTCTGGATTTACGATTCTGATCCACACAATGCAGGCAGAGTGGATGAGTTCTGATCCACAGGATGCAGGCAGGACTAGTGAGGCAGGCAGGTCCTGGATACATAAAACACAGGTAATCAGAATAAATGTAACAGAGTTCTGGTAATTCAAGAAAGTTGTCAGACTAATCCAGTGCCTGGATGTCCAAGACTTTATAGAGAGTGGTGGTGATGACGGTTTAAGCCTCAGGTGTGCCGGATGTGAAGATCCAAGGCTCCGCCCAGACCCAAAGAAATTATAAATCAGGAAGGCTGTTGGCAGGACATAACACTGAGCCTCTGTACATGGGCCACCTGCTTTAACTGCAAGGCTATGCAGCAGCCCTTGTCCATGCATTATTGTATAAAAATGGTCAGTTCTTATTTTATTTTATACTAATTTTTCTACTGAATAAAATGTCTTCTTCTTCTTTTTATTAGTATTATTAGTATTTTCATCTATTAGCTCATTGGCCATTGAATGACTCAGCACTTTATAGGTTACTGTCAGAGCACCAAATATTTGCTAAATGCAGTGCTACCAACTTAGCAAGTTTATCGCTTTAGAAAATTTTCAGACCTGTCTAGCAACTTAAAAAAAAAAAAAAAAAAAAAAAAAAAAAAACTATTGACAAATCTAATGACTTGTTCCTGTGTTATTGGGCACTTTTGGGGACTGATGTGAAAACACATCATGACTCTTCTCAACCAGCAGCGGGGGCTGCCATGAGTTCTTCCCTGTCCAGAAACACTCATAATCGGACCAGTCCTTAACTGAGGACTGATCAAAAATCAACTTGAATTATGAAGGTTGGTGTGAATAGCTGCAGAAAGTGGCCTGATAGTTTTTGTTTTTTGATCACTTGCTCTACTCCATCGGGTGCAACAATCCTGACCCTTGTCTAGTACTTTATTTTCCAAACCTAGCTCACCCAACACTTTCGGTTTTCAGCTCCTCTCAAATGATCTGCAGTGAAGAAAACAGGCTCTGTGATTCTTTTTCTTTCTTGTTTTGCATAGATTTTTGTTTTAATTTCTTCTAATTTGGAAAACAAAGACTGAAGAAGAACTACGTTTATTGCTTTTGCTACAATGATGTGTAACTTCTTTCTTCTTTTTTTTTTTTTGAGAAAGCAGTAAACAATCAAGTGAACACAAACCATGTAAGACAAAGTTTTCTTTAAAAAAATGGTACAATCAAGAAAATAGGACATAACTTCAGGAAATGCATTTACTTTGCAATCGGCAAATCAAAGGCAGTCTTTTCTGCATAGTGGTGTTATAGAAAAATTAACCACATGTAAATTAACCATGTATGAAATCACAGTTCTCCAGTCTTGTCTCACACAACTGTGACACCCATGTATGTGCGATGTAATGTTTATGGTTATATGCTTTATGGTTAATTTTTCTATAACACCAAATC
>JBAMYA010047538.1:0-10348 GCA_037176975.1 Arrhamphus sclerolepis
GCTAGAGGAGGTGTCTGGGGAGAGGGAAGTCTGGGCATCCCTGCTCAGGCTGCTGCCCCCACGACCCGGTAACGGATGAAGCGGAAGAAGATAGATGGATGGATGGATGGATATATATGACAAATTGCAGGGTATCTGCCCCTGGTAGGGTCTCCCAGGGCGAACTGAGAATAAATTTGGGAGCTGAATTTTTAAATAAAATGAAATACAGTTTTGATTTTATCATCATACACATTCAAACCAATGGATTCAATTCATTCAGCTTCATATTTTAAAAGCAGTTATTCATACCGATCAATTTAGGTTCAAATTGAATGATTCACATTCAGATTTTTATCCCATACAAGGGTTTCAATACATTTGAGAGAGGTTAAGCCACAAAACAAATTCTGTTCATTCTCTGACTGACGTTCTTCACAGCTGGACACACTTGGAATTACAGAGTGAAGTATTAACGCCAGACTCAGCGTAGCCATGTGTAGCCTATATGCGTAGGTGCTACGCAGAAGCATAAATCAGGCCCCGACTAAGCTTTTCTTTTTTCATACAGCCTCATTTAAATCGCTCTTAGTCTGGCCCGTACCCCAGGACCACTTTGCCATGGGAGACCCTACCAGGGGCAAATACCCCAGACAACATAGATCCTGGGATCATTTGGACACGCAAACCCCTCCACCACGTTAAGGTAGCGATTCATGGAGGGGGTTTTTTTGTTTCTTTTTGTGGGAAAAACCGGAGCACCCGGAGAAAACCCGTATGCAAACACTAATCCTCAATGTTTCCTTTCATCTGTTACAGGCTTTGTGTTGTTTTTCTTAGTCCAGATTCTGGTTTTGCCTTTTGTGTTTGTACTGGCGCATACATGAAGGAGTGAGGAATTTCTTGATTCGCCTCCACAAAGACGGCTTGTATTCACTTTGAGATTTCACTTCTGAAGCAATGACTTCTTCTGGCTCTGAGGCCTCAGTTCCTACAACCAGCTCATTTGGAATAACCAAATCCACCTCTGAAACAATGACTTCTTCTGGCTCTGGAACCTCTGTTTTTACAACCAACTTGCTTGGGATAACCAAATCCAATTTGGGAACGACTTTCTGTGGTTTTGGCATTTCCTCAATGAGCTGGCATTGTTTGTTATTGTACTTTGTCATGCGTCTGGCCTTCTTTGTAGTTCGTTGAGAGACCTCCGGTTCTGCAGAGAACAGAAGAGGTTGTGAGGAGACCTCCAGTTTTTGAAAGACAAACTGATTTGACAGTTCACAAACAAATCCTGCGTTCTTAACCTTCACCGGCTCAGAGACCTCTTCTGCATTGAAGATTGATTCTGTTTTATTGATCTCCACCAGCTCAGATACCGTTTCTTGTTCTGGAGCTTCAGTTTGTGGAGCCAAATTTTCTAGGGCCACAAGGTCCCTGGTTCTAACACACTCTGCTGGTTCAAGAAGTTTGATTCCTAAAGTGCCTAATTCCACTTCAGGGATGAAGGAAGTGTTTTTGAATTTATCTGAACTGGATTCATCAAGTTTGAGGTTTGAGTCTTCTGTTGGTTCAGAGATGATTTCAGAACCACAAACCTCAGTTTGTGTGCCGATGGTTGGGTTTGAAACCGTTCTCTGTGTAGCAGAGGACTCAGGTGCATCTGGACTTACCTCAGCCATGTGTTTGGCGGTTACCAAGGTAGACTTCAGCTGCACCCTGAGCTTTGCTACTTCCCACTCAAGGTTTTCTGTGGCATCTTTCTCTGCTTTGAGTTTGGAGGCCAGTTCAAGATTGGAGCTGATCTTTGCCTGTATTTGCTTTTTCAGGTCTTCCAGCTCATCTTCCAGAGCTAATGTTTTGGCCTCTTCGAGCTTGACCCAAGCCTCTTTCTTTGCAGTGACGGACTGACGCAATTTCTGGATAGCACATTTGCACTGGATGACCTCATTTTCATGGTCCAGTCTGAGCCGTTTCTCTTCTTCGAAACTCAGTTCCATCTCATTCAGCCTTTTCCAAGACCACATGCAGTCATCCTCTGCTGCAATCCTCTTCTCTTTTTCCTGAGTGAGGGCCAAATTCTTTTGATACAGCATGTCTCTCATGGCTTCCAGTTGTTGATTCAGTGGGTTCATCTGCCTGTGGTTGTATCGTGGTGGCTGTCTAAGGTGATGTGCAGGTTCCTGCATCTTCAAGTCCACCTGGTTGTTCTCATGGTCTTCAGTTACCTTGAAGGGCACCCACTGCCTCTTGACATATCGTGAACGGGGAGCCTTGTTGGAACCAAAGGACTGGGAGCGATCCTGTTCTGTCTTCACATCATTGCAGGTGGGACTTGCAATACTTTGTGAGTCCTCATTTTTAACATATCCTGAGCACGGAGTTGCAGAGGCGGGAGAGTTGCTGTTTTCCACCTGTACATCCTGTAACTGAGGATCTGCTGAGGAGACAGCAGCCTCGGATTCCTCCTGATCCCTCTGCTCATTTTCTAAGCTGGGAGTTGGAGATTTTGCATCTATGGTGAGATCCACATCCTTTTCTTCATCCCTGCTTGAATGACAATAAATAATTCTCTCTTCAGACTCAACCTTCGCGTCCTCTTCCACCACGTCACTCCTAAGAGGTTCGTCTGAAGATGTTTCCTTTTCAGCGACCGTAGAATTTATGTTTCCAGTAGTCTCTACCATTTCCCGTGCTTGTATGTCGACTGAGGACTCCTGATCGTTTTCTTTGTACTCACCTTTATCAGGATAACTAATTATTCCTACAGGCTTTTCTTTAGCATCCCCTTTCACCACGTCACTCCTAAGAAGTTCAACGGAAGACGTTCCAATTTCAGCGACCGTAGAATTTATATTTCCAGTAATTTGTTCATTTTTCAGTGCTTGTGTAACAACTGGGGGCTCCTGATTGTTGTCTTTGGATCCACCTTGATAGGAATAAATAACTATCCCTTCAGGCATATCTCCCGTCTCATCTTCCACCTTATCAACCAAGGAAATTTCCGAACTCTCTGAAGTCAATTCAGTTTCAGCCTCCATGGAATTAATTTTTCCAGCAATTTCTGCTTTTTTTGGTGGTCGAAAATCAAACCAGTGCGAAAGATCCTCTCTTTCGTATCCACCTTGATAGGGATAAAGAAATGGCCCTTCAGGCTCTCCCAACTCAGCTTCCACCATGTCACCCCACGTCATTTTTTCTGATGTCTCAATTTCACTCATCATTTTCTGGTCTGTCAGTGCTTTTTTTCTTCAGGCAACCTAAAAATAAAATGGCTTAATAGTCAGAATTTGTTAGAACTGTGTTGTCTCTCAAGTGTTTCAGTGCTTTTCTCAAGAAATGTGAAAAGTGAATGCAGTTATTCGCAAGAGCTAGTCAGAACAGCGTTGATTCTCAGGAACTGTAAAGTACAAATGAACATTCTGTCCTATGATGTCATGCGAGCTCTGATGTCACATTACCAGACAACATGATGTCATAAAGGAAGAGATACATTCTAGAATTCTTTCTGTAACTTACTGCAGTAACCATGACGACAGAATGTTGTTTACATATGCAACTGAGTGAATTCAAAAGTATGAACTTAAATACAGACAAGCTAAAGATGTAGAGCAACAGACTATGAACAGAGCAAGAAGAGATTTGAACCAATTTTTTTAGTGTTCAGTGTAAAATTCAACACATCTCCATAGTATAAATATGTTACAATTATGATTTTTTTACAGAATGTTAAATATGAACATATACACATATATATATATATATATATATATATTTAAAAATATAAGAATAAAAAAATAGTATAAAATAATTTTAAAAGAATAGATAGATAGATAGATAGATAGATAGATAGATAGATAGAAACAAACAAACAAACATGTCCAGCTCAACTTAACGACTACAGACCAGTGGCCCTCACATCACACATCATGAAAACCCTGGAGCAGCTGATTCTACGCCTACTGAGGCTTGAAGTCACCTGATCTCCTGCAGTTTGCATCCAAACAACACATTGGAGTGGATGATGCTGTCCTTTACATGCTCCACCGGGTATCCAACAATGTATTGTAATATACAATACATCACTAATTCCAAAACATGCAGAAAGAACTAATGGTAAAAAAAAAAAAAAACACGTTTAGCAATGTGTGATGTTAACTTTTGTTTTACATATTAATCATAAATACCTCTTTTAGCTTGTAAAGTAGAAATACACCTTCTCTTTGGAGATGAGATGGGGAGCTGAAGACAGATGGGGTCCACCATCTCTAATCTGGACAATCTGACCCGTCTGGCAGCGGGTCAATCTGTGTCTGGCAATCAGTGGCAGCAAGAGATACTGAGAGAGAATCAGTTCTTGCCATTAGCATTTTGTTGATAGCCAAATAACATTAGTTACAATGACATAATATAAATGGTCAAATAAAAAAAAATTTTGTTAAATCTTACTTGTGCTTTCAATAGTGCGCCGGTTATTGCAACCGTAGAATGCACAAAATACAGGCATCGTCGCTCGTTCTATATTTTCTCCGGTTGGTTCTGGTGCTGCCTGGAATGAGGAGACCCATCCAATATGGCGGAGACGCTGGATTACGCTCCAACGCGTAATGAGGCGTCTATGTATATATGCCTATGGAGGCAACGAGAAGATGTCGCATACTAAGATCATTTCTCCAAATTTCTCAGCCATCTTTGCTCCTGTCTCTATCAGATCTACCTCCACCGTTTCTGAGCTACGATGGAGCATTTTTACCACCACTGACCATCTTTAATCCGAGACGATGAAATCCTACAGTGTGAACCTGACATAAGGGATTGTGGTGGATGAGGTCCATCTCATTTAACAAATGATGAGAGATATCTGGTAAACTTTCTCTAAAATAAAAGAACCTCTTCAAGAAGTAATCTGAACATTTTTATATACGTTTTATTTACATCTCTCCACAACCCTGTCTCATTGACTAGTTTACATTGCTCTGAATACATCACCTTGTTCGCTGCTCTGATTGGTTGTAGCTCTAACCAGCAGAGGCAGTATGACAAGGTTCTCCTGGATGAGGAGGTCTTACGGCTTGTTTTCAGACCCTACATCTGTCCAGATGTGGCTCTGATCCCTCAGGTTGTGCTTTTAATGAACTTTAGGACCTCAGATGCAGCTTTTTTTTTTTTTTGTTTTGGGCGTACGCAGTCTGACCTTGGGATGAGTTTTCAGGGGCGTCCACTCCTGTGAGCATTTACTTGTCTCAAATATCTCACACCTGAGAATAAACGCTGTCACTGTAGAAGGCTGAACTTCCCCTTTGAGGCTCTGTAGAAGTGTTCAGGGGTACTTAGTATTACCAGTATTTTGTTTTTGTAAATAATGGTACAGTGAAATAAGTTGTATATTCTGTGTCTGAGTTTAGACAGATTTGCAAATTTCTATCATCCTGTGTTTCTGCAGACAGCAATTAAACAACCACATCCTTTAAAATCACAATAAAAAGGTAATTTCAAAAGAATAATCCCTTCTGAGTCTCTGCTTTCAGCCTGGGTAACAAATGTCATCTCTTATTTTTGTCAGGTACGGAAAACATGGCGCCTTTTACCGATTCAGGACGAGCACGGGTCAAGTGCTGCCTCTCTTTTACGTCTACGACTCCTACCTGACACCTCCTGAGTCCTGGGCAGAGCTCCTGACACCTAAAGGTTCCCAGAGTATCAGAGGCACACCCTACGATGGAGTTTTTGTGGCCCTCATTGTTGAGGAGCGCCACAAGCACGACATCCTCGCTGGTGGTTTTGACGGCATCTACACCTACTTCGCTTCCAACGGCTTCTCCTTTGGCTCCTCCCACCAGAACTGGAGAGCCATCAAGGATTTCTGTGATGCCAACAATCTGCTGTTCATCCCCAGTGTTGGCCCCGGGTATGTAGACACGGCCGTACGACCGTGGAACAACCACAACACCAGAAACCGGGTTAACGGACGGTACTATGAGACGTCCCTGCAGGCGGCGCTCTCCGTCAGACCAGAAATCGTCACCATAACATCCTTCAACCAATGGCATGAAGGCACACAAATAGAAAGGGCTGTCCCCAAGAAAACAGTGACCCGTTTGTACCTAGACTACCAGCCGAACCAGCCAGAACACTACTTGGAGCTTACGCGCCAGTGGGCCGAGAGCTTCCACAAGGAGAAGGACCAGTGGCTGATGTGAATGTTCTCTGAGCATCACCATCAGCTGTCATCAGGCTGCTTCTACACCACATATTGCACATAAAATGCCCATTTCTTTCTGAGACTTTGCAAAGCTGCATACTCATTTTTTTCTTTTTCTTGAAATCCCACATTATCCTGTTTTCATTTTCTTGTCATACACCAGATATATGTTCCCAATTGTTCGCAGACTGAACACATTTTAGAAAAATCCACACGTACAACAAGTGTCGTGGGCTAAATCAGCTTTGTGTTCCTCATGTTTTCTCTAACTTTCAGCACTCCTGATAGGGATTTTCTCATGTTTCCACCCTAATCGTGTTATTTCTTTTGAAGATAATAATGTTATCCATAAATTGGAGCTCCAGGAGTGATGTGAGTATTTCTTTGTGGCATCCAAACATTTGATTATGAAGAGCGACTGATTTTAAACGTTGATGATTTGTTTGTTTTTTCTTACGATGAAGACTGTTCTTTCCTTGATGACCAATTAAAATGTGTCTCTGTTTACCATTGGAGAATGAGTCATATGTACAACCCCATCCAGGCGGCAGAAGACAGCAGCGTTCCTGGATCACGTCCACACACGGCTTCTTCTGTGCACGATAGACCTGCATTTGGACACAATGATTTCTGGAGGTGACCCTGACTTCCATTACAGAGTCATGTCTGTTTGTAATGCAGTGGTAAATGAGGGCCTGAAGACCCAATCAAATTAAACCCTCTCCCATACGCACAGAGATTTCTCAAGATTGTCTGAATCTTGATATTATGTATTATAGATTCTGTAATATTCAAAGTATTCACAATTGTATGCTGAGGAACATTGTTATGAAGTTACTGAAGCTACTGCTAAAATTAAGACATCTAAAATTTATAATGGACATACTGGAAATTACATATAGGCCATGTGAGTTTATTGACGTATAAAATATATATCCAGATTAGCAATTAAACACCAGGGGTCTGTTTCACAAAGGAGGTTCAGCAAACCGAGTTAACAAACTCTGAGATCAGAAACTCAGAGTTTCTGGTTCTACATCAGGTGTTCAGAGTTGGTTCAGTTAAGTCTGAGTATGTTGACCCTGAGTTACCGCGACTATAAAAAGGCATCATCAATGGAGCTCTGATACTGTGATTCACCATGGCAACGCCAGTAAACAGAAGAGATCCACCTACCCTTCCCTGTTGATTTAAAGGTTGTTTTTTTTGTTGTTGTTTTAGAAGATAAAATATAAAATGCATTTCAGACGTAAATCTAACATAACAGACTTGGTTGGATTTACTTTAAAAAAAAGAAAAAAAAATCAGACGGAAAAAAATTTATTCAGGGAGCCTAGAAGCATCAATCCATCCAGTCACACTGTTAAATCCTAAAGGGACATTTCTTTCCTCACAAGTGGGAGAAGGATACTGATTTCAAACAATTAATAACTTCTAAATCATGTTGTTTATCCGATGACTTTGTGGTGAATGGAAAAGAAGAAAATAAAGTATGTGTGGGCTATGTGCGTCTTTAAAAAAAACAGCTTAGTTCTGCTTCATTCACTTTCTTATAATATAATAGAAAATGTTCAGTATCCCATCGTTATTAAGAAAACTGACATTAGAAAATCAGTAATATAAATAATAGGCCTAATCCATGCTGTTCTGTTTCCTGTGAAGTATGGACACATTGTGGGGGGGGGGCA
Organism: Arrhamphus sclerolepis; assembly: GCA_037176975.1. Taxonomy (NCBI): domain Eukaryota; kingdom Metazoa; phylum Chordata; class Actinopteri; order Beloniformes; family Hemiramphidae; genus Arrhamphus; species Arrhamphus sclerolepis. The sequence goes on from JBAMYA010047538.1 coordinate 7,867, forward strand.
GGCAACACTCTTTAAAGAAAATTTTCAAGGTGTCACGAGTAGAAGTCATGGCTGGTTTGACCACATTAAACTATCTATTCAGATCATCAACATACTTTACTAAGTAACCCACTTTGTGAAAACTCAGAGTTTCCCTGAGTTCCTGTTTAAGATACTTGGACTTTCCACATAACCGGCTTTGTGAAACGGACCCCAGAACAGCTTTGTATTTGCAGCTTCTGAAAAGAAAGATCCTCCATTGTCATGTAACGCTGAAGTTAGCTTTCAATTTGGAGTTTCCCATTCACCTGAACGTTGAAGAGCCATATAAAAGGGCCATGATAATATATTCTTTACTATTTAATAGATAATTTAATTCAGGATTCAGCAGTCTAAACATTGCTGTTTTTGATTTTGACCTGATCTAAAGGTGGTCTGGCTGTCAAAAAAGGAGCAAAATCAACTTATTTTTACATTTTCAGATTTAAGTCAAGTTTCACAAATTATATTCTTTACTATCAAAGAAATATAAAATATAATTTAATCCATCTTTGAGTGTTTTGATGGGGATGGGGACCTGGTTTTAGGTGGTCTGACTGTTAAAAAACACAGCAAAATGGGCAAATTTTACATTTTCACCAATTAAATAAATGGGGTTTTATTTATTACTTATCATCTAAGAGTTCATATTAACCACGTTGAGCAGTCTACGTGTTGTGGTTTTTGAACTGGACCTGGTATTAAGCTCTAAAATGGCTCTAAAAGTAAGAAAGTAAGTAAGTAAGGCCCTTTAGCCTTCTGGTGAATTGGAAGCTGACTTCAGCGTTGTGAGCGACATCATTAAATAAACAATCTATGTTTACATATGAAAAGATATTTTATGTTGTTGTGTGAAGAGAATACAAGAACAAACGTGTTTGGTGAAAAAGAACATAAATATTGTTTCCGCCCGGTTTCGAACCGGGGACCTTTCGCGTGTGAGGCGAACGTGATAACCACTACACTACGGAAACCGCTGCGGACTTCATGCTAATTGATGAACTTTAAAGAAGACGCAACAAGTTTTACGCTGTCTATACATATGTGTATTTGTGTGTGTAAAATACTATATATAATCTATATAAAATGTTTACTAAAAAGGGAAACTCTTGAATGCGTTTTATCTGATTGCTGACTATATTGTTACTGTCTCTGTCATGGCTCATTGACGCAGCTTTTACATGTTTTGTTGTAGGAAAGAGGCTATACCCAGCCTCCGGTTGGGTTCCAAACTCTACAGCATATTTTCACCTGCAATTAATTTTAGATTTTTGGTTAGTGGATTTTCTTGGGGAGACGAGAAAGTAGGACGTTCGGATATGCAGCAGAAGATGGGATTGAACCTGCGACCTCTGCCGGAGTACTAGAGCCTCGGCACATAGGCCGCCTGGTTAGAGATCTCTTTCTACTCTCATGCGAAACAGTTTCTAAATGTTCTTGTTGGCAGATGACAGTGCTCTCATACTTTTGCAGATTGGTGTCAGCCTATGTAGTTCCGCTTCCAGAACTGAGACTTGTGGTACTCTTCCGGTTTTTCTTCTGCTTAATATTTCTTGATGTTGCCGTCAGTTAGAAAAATGGCAAACCCCTACATAGATATGGACTTTAGAAGTACCTAGAATATGCGTTAATTATTCCTAGAGAGACTGACTTTATCCGCTTCATCCAGAGTCACCTAGCTGTCTTCGGGCAAAAGGAAAAGGTTTTATGATCTTTCTAACTTTGTATACTTTTCCTAAAGTCTACAATATAAACAAAATGGTGCAACAGCTCCATCTGGTGGAGATTACAAGGCACTTAGAAACAAGCCACGAACGCGGCTGTTTATCAGAACAGAAGCGTCAAATTCCCTCATCCTGGGCCACATCGTTACCATGGTTACCATTAAAGGTTCTTTATTTTCTCAACCATGTTGTCAGATTTCAAACAAAGGGAATTTTTGTCATGAAATCTCAAACGTCACAAAATTTACTTGCATAAAATCAAAGCTTTCATACTGAAATCTTTTTTCCTAATTTAATCTTTTTTTTTAAGGAATTTGAAAATAAAGTTTACAATCTTTTTTTTTCCTGTATAAAAAAAAAAGAATTTGTCATAAAATCTCAAATTTCACACAAAACACACACATTGAGACATATGTCCTTAAATCAACTTTTTGTTCTTGTAATTTATAAAATTAAAATTTCTTTGGGTAGAAAAGATCAAGTTTTTGCAACAACATAAAATTAGAAGTTCTACTAAATTTTGTATAATTTCAACTCGTTATAAAAAGTTTATTCTACAAAATAAGATTTGACTAAACTTTTTGTTGTAAAATCTTTTTCAATGGTTTCCTAAATCCTGACTTTCTGACATCAACCACCTGCTCTCCACCTCAGTTATTCCAACTTAAAGCAGCTGTTCTCCACCTCAGTTATTCCACCTTAAAGCAGCTGCTCTCCACCTCAGTTATTCCACCTTAAAG
>JBAMYA010047539.1:0-10348 GCA_037176975.1 Arrhamphus sclerolepis
GCTTTACCAGTGTTTTTTGCTGCTTTAGTCAGAGAAGTGGACTTCTGCTTATGTAACATGACTGCCCACGTTCAGTCATTTTCAGCCCACACCCTCTCTAATGTCAATACTGTCGATGCCTCCAATAGACATGAAGTGGTAGCTCCAGAATGTTGGCAATCAATTATCTTTAGCAAAGAGAAAGACAACAGGCTTGTTATCTGAAATTCTACTTTAATTTAGCTTTTAAATTATGCTGTCATACAAATCAGATTTACTGTTTTATTTCTCAGATTACAAAAATAGAAAATTGGAGAGATTGGCCTTAAGAAGTCTGTTTTTTTTTCCTTTTCCCTTTAGTGATCGTGAGGCATTCAAAGGCTCATGTAAAAATTGAAAATGTTTAGGATTTTCTTTTCCTCATGTTCTCCTTGAGGAAAATTGTCAGAAGTGTTTTTATGCTCTCATATGTGAGCTCTCACAACAATTTTCTGCAGGGTAAACTCCACTTGGAACCTGTTTTAGGGCACCAGTGTGTTCTCCAAGTAAACATTAGCACACAGCATCCTTGAGAGCTAGCTAGACATTTACAGTGTGTTTGTTTTCTGAGGTCTCTAAACAGGGGATGTAAATTTGTTTTTACTGAAAATTGCCCATGTGCATTTTTACCCCTTCAAGTCCCTGGGATTCTCTCTGTCATGAGAAAAAGATGTTGTGGTGTGTTAATTAATGATTAAATAGGCTACGTTTGGTTGATGAATGAGCTGTGCACCGATTGGTTGGTTTACTGTGAAGCAATTTCAATGGAGTTGGGCATACTCTAGCGCAGACCTATCTTTGAATCTTCGTTATATCTTTGTGATTGAATATCATCTTGGATACCAAAAGGGTAAACATTTCATCTGTTGATGTCAATCTGATACACGCTTGAAATGTGCAGCGTTAGCACACATAACACTCAGATCTCATCAAATGGCTGCAAAAAAAAAAAGAAGAAGAAATGTATCAGCACTTTTGTCTGTAATAAATTTATCACAAACATTCTGCATTTTAAATTATTTTAAAACAAAGATCGATGGATGGATTTTTTTCTTTGTTGTACTAAAAGTGTAAATCTGATACCAAACTGGAGTCTGAGCCATAAAGTTTATATATCATTTTACCCCTTATGTTTTCTCAGTTGATTTGGAAATAAGTAACTTCCATACACATGAAAAAAGGGATATCAATGGAAGTCTATATGAAAATCCCAATGAGTTTGGTTTTTAACTGACTTTTTGTCAGGACCATCTATGAGATTGACGTTTTATGTAAGATGTGTGTGCAAACTCTTGGTTTGACTTCCATACAAAGTGGTATACAAACTTGGTACAATTTAACATTTTAAAACAGCAGCAATATTGGAATAAATAAAGGTTCTAATGTGAAAGCTCGCCTGACACTGACAGCATCTAGCAGCATTCAGTCTGGTGATGTTGGAAATATTAAGACCATTCTTCAGAGGTCAGAGTGGGCTGCAATGATATTGAGATCTGTAGTACTGCACAAACCCAAGACACGCTGTAGGCCCCGTAGGACACGAAAGAGATCTCCATCTATCTTCAAGACTAATGAGAGTCACGTTTCATCCTGACGCTTAGGCTGAGGATGCAGCACGCTTCTGCAGCAGAAATGCATGCTTCTGAACAAAATAAGAGTTATGTGGTGAGCCTGCAGTTGAATCAAATGCAAACACACACAGGGCAATCAAGTTCCAGGTAACATTAGAGTATTTCCACTTTGGACTGAGCTTCCTCCTCCTTCAGACTGGGGCTGGGTGGAGTCAGACAGGTCATATTATATTAGGGCGTTATCCCAGTTGGAATGCCTGGTGCATGGGATTCTGCTGGCTGTCCTCCTGTACAGTTCACCGTTCCCGTTGAGACGGACATTGCCAGGGATACCTGATAAGACCTCAAACATTACCACATGTGACAGATTGAGTTTGGCTAGGTTGTAGAATGCGTGCTATGTTGCAGGCTCTTTTCTCCAGCAGGAAGTGTCAGACGTGGAGTGTAACATTAACCGATGAGATGCCCATTCTAAAATTCTGCTGCCTTCCTCAGAACGTTGGCAACGTTATCCTCAAGTCACACCCTTCTGGCATCATATGTACCATTGAGGTGAAAAAAGAGAAACTATGCAGCACCAGGGGGCATTGCAGTCACCAGAGAAACCTGTTTTGTCACATGAAAGATTCATTTTAATAATGTTCACTTTAAAGAGGACTGGTGAAAATGGTGTCAAAATAGCACAATTTCTCACCCTTTTCATTAAACATTCATTAAACTTTGGAGGCAAGGCTTTCTGAACAAAACAATGTGAAGTTTGACTTCAAATGTATTTATTAATATGAGAAGAAGAATGTATTGTGCTTGCATTGAAGTTTCAATGCATAAAAACTTTGAAATAATATATTTTTACCTTCCTCTCCAGTCCCTTTTGCACCATAGTGGTAAAAAGGTTGCCCAGAATGAACAATCACAAAATAAATACTTGCTCAAATGCTTACTTGTGCCCTTTCATTTATTTCTATTTTTTTCGTGCTTGTAAATTGTTGGTCAGTATTCAGTTGGTTGCAGTTTGCAGTTTTGCCACTAGATGTCTCATTAGGCCTTAAGTCTCTAGCCAAAGTTATTAATAGGGAGGTGGCAACAAAAAGGCCATTCAATCAAATAGTTTTAACCGTTTTTCTTTTTTTGTTGTTGTTTTTGTTTTCAACAGATTATTTCGGAGGTTAAAGGGACACTGTGTAAGATTTTCTTCCATCTAGCGTTCAGGTCGTACAGTGCAACCATTCTCTATCTCGCTACTTTCCCCAAAACTCATTTCTGTCTACGGTAGCTGATAAATGTCATTGATCCGGGAAACAGAGAAGTCGTACACTAATACAACTTCTAGTAGTATTCTCTCAGTAGTAATTAGTAATTTAGTAATGTAGACTGTAAAAAGTTGCCCGACTCATGCGAGGATGTGGCTGGATGGGGGCCGGGAAGGAGGGAGGGAAAGGAGAGAGAGTGCTGGGAAGTGGAAGGGGTGCTGGGCCGGTGCAGGCCCAAGTGCCACAACCGGGCGTCTCAACTCATGTACAATACTTATAAAAACAAAACAGCAAGTGATTCTTCTAATACCTTGTAGCTTTGACGGGGAAATCCTCTTTCTGGAGTCTGACATCCATTTTTGAAATAATCTGCAACCAGGAGAGGAAGAAGACTGCAAGCTAGGGGCAGTGGATCGGTCGGAGCTGCGCCACAGTTTGTAGCCACCTACTGGTAGCGCTAGCTCAAATGCAAACACAAAGCTGTATTTTCCTGGATGTTCCCTGCTGTGGACCGTAGTTTCAAGATGGCGGCAAAACATGGCAATCACCATTGAATACGCTAACACAATGTATATATAAATGGGAAATTCAAGACCTACCAGAACACTGTGGTTTGTTGATGGAAGTAATTACTAATTAATAAGGTCATACTTTTGAGTGAAACAGTCCATTTTAGTTAATAGACAACCTGTAATATTACACAGTGTCCCTTTAAGAACTTTTGCATCTCTAAAGAGCCTAATTCAAGTAGTCTACATTGTGAGATTATAGATTGTTTCAGCTGGGCTTAACAAGTTTTGTTGTCTAATTTTACCTAATAGAAGTTGATCCCACACTGAAAATGTGATCACCAAAATGATTTAAAATCTACTTTGGATGCATAAAAAAAGCTGTAGGTATAATTAAATCCTTTAGCAATAAGCTGGTTTTCGTGCAGTGAGAATAGAAAAAGTTTGCATGTAGAAAATAATCCAATAAAGTAGGTATGAAACGGGAGCAGTCTAATACTCAGCATTATTACACCATTCCCTGACACACAATTCATCATGCAGTGATTTTTCCCTCCCCTGTTCATTGTGTGGATACCCTGGCCAAAAACGCAGCATACAGTATAATGAAGCTGATGATATGCTTTGGGGTGAGAGTTCCTGCCAGCGTGGTCCTTTGGAGCCAACATATTGTGTTTTTGCTGAGGCAGCCGTGCAGCAGAATGCTGCGCTTGGCTCCAGTTCTGTTGCTTCACAGGAACAGGACGGAGGCTGCCTCTGTGAGCATGACCGCTTCAGTGTGCTGGCCTGTTTCTGGCCTGCTCTCACTCAAACAAATGAACACTTGGAGACAAAGAGGAGTTACTGAGATGCGATAAGGTGAAAGAGATGCAAAGTAGGTGAGCTGGTTGTATTTACTGGGCTGGACTTGATGGTTCAGTTACAAATGCACATTGCTCCGTTTGACTCAATCAGCAGTTGACTGGGAACCAAGACTGCAGAGCTTTTTGCTCCAAGATACTTTAATCAACTCCCAATTTCCATCAAGAAATGTTATCGTTGCAGCATCCATTTGGAATAACACTTTTACAGCAACTTGACATCAGCACAAGAACTAAAGTTCATTTTAAAGGCTATAATGCAGTGTCTTTGGGCTATTATTACATCTCTGTTTCACTATACATAAATCATTATTTGTGGATATATATTTGTATGGTTTTAGAGGGTACACCCAAACATGAAGCAGGACATTATTTGAAATTGCTTCATTGATTTTACAGTACCTGTTATACACTCAATGACCCCTTTTTTAGGTACACCTTACTCGTTCAAGGTTTGACCCTTCTTTCTGTTAGAACTTCCTTAATTTTAGATTCAACAGGGTGCAGGAATATTTCTCCAAGATTGTGGTCCATATTGACATGATAGCATCGTGGAGTTGCTGCAGATTTGTTGACTCTGTGATGTAAATCTTCTGTTCCACCATGTCCCAAAGCTGCTATACTGGGTTAAGGAGATTTGAATAAAGAAGAAAACTGATTTTCTACCTGCTGGAACTAGCCTTCAGAAGATGGCTCATCTGGGAGAATAAAGGGATGGAATTGACCAGCAATAATGGAGTTTCCCCCACATCATTACACTGCGACTACCAACCTGAACCGCTTATACATGTCTGAGTGGACGCTTTCATGTTCATGTTAAAGTTTGACCTTACCACCCCAAGGTAACACAAGATGACAATGAGACCAGTAAACATTTCCTGTTTGTATCTGACAGGAGTGGCAGCTGGTGTTATCTTCTGCTGCATCTGCTTCACATTTCAACATCAACATGTCAACATGTGCATTCAGAGATGGTATTCTGCTAACCCTGGTTGTAACCAATGACTGCATATAACAAGAAGTGATGTCACCCATAGATTTGTACAGAGAACCTCTAAAACCCAGTTTTGTCTGAACTGTGCGACGCCATGCAACAAAGACCCAGGACAAAGTTGTCAAAGCCAAAGGCAGAGCAAATGGTTGCCCTCAGTCAGGCGAACTGATCCAGGCCTCTGATTGGTCAGCTTTATTGCTTAATAATATTGTATTTATTTTTATTATTTATTCATTTTTTTAAGATTGAGGCATTTTTGAGTGTCCTGATAGGACAATAAAGCATTATATAAATTGAATTAATTATTATTATTATTATTATTGTTATGTGATGTGGTACAAAAAAAATCAATTTCAGGATCTAAACGCAGGTTGCTGCTAATGGGCTAATGCATCAATGACTCGAAAGTTAGCATTGTGGTAACGGTGTCTGTGTGCTTTGAAAAGAAAAATAAAACCAAGAAAAGGAAGAGTCTTTATTTGATGTGCCCTTTTTCCTTCCTGTTTCTTTGTTGTATTTTACCCTGTTGTTGCTAAGCTACTGTGCTTTGTTGACGTACCGATGTTGACATTGTTTCATGGTGCATTCCTAACCATTGTTAAGCTGTCAGCTATTTCTGTCCGCTAACTACTGGCTGGTTAGCTGACAAAAGTTGTAGACGCAGCCACAGGCCATCGCAAGTCATGATCACATCACGATTCTTAAATATTTGTGACTTTTTGAGCTATGATGGCCGGTTTTTCCCACGATTGCCCATCTTTTGTCTGAGACGCTGAAATGGTACAGTGTGGACCAGACATAATCCCTAATTTTGACTGAGGAAGTCTTGTCATTCTGGCTTTTGCTCTGAGAATTACTGCTCTCTGCTTTTAGGAAACCTAGAAATAGTTGTGTGTGAAAATCCTGGTCAATCAGCAAAACAATTATTTACATTAACCGTTCTTGCACCAACAAACATACCACATTCAAAGTCACTTATTTTACGTTGATTGTGGAACAGTTGCCATTTTTCTTTAGTGGTTTAGAGTTTCACTTTAGGGGTTAGGAAGGCATCAAGGAGCCGACTCTGGCTGGTAGGACGGATGCATGGTGAAGATGGATTATCTGCTTACATTACATCTTATCTGTAATGTGTGTTGGCCTGACGGCACAACCGTACTGGCTGTTAATAGTTAGTTGACAAATTAATGGTGAGCTGTCCTATGAATTTCAGTGAAACTGACAGCAAACAAACTCTTTGTTACACACCTGATCTTTTGGGTCTTTGCAATTGTACAGTCAACTCTCATCACTGTTGATCCAAGACGTGGAGGTCGTTTTGCATTTTCTCACCTTGAGTTTCAGCTATATGCTGAAATCCCTAATGTGCACTTTCAAGTGGTCAGAACGTTTTTCCATGCATCATTAGTGGGGATGAAGGCACTGTAATGGGTACTCTAAAGGCATTAGAAGCCACAATTTAATCAGGTGTGTTTGTCTTTTTTGTTTTTTTTAGATATCGTTTAACCTTTTTAACCTTTTTAATGACATCTTATAAAGTAGTTGTAGTCATGGTAAAGAAAAATCAACATTGTACTGTGCTGATTAATCATGTTTCTCAACATATTAGCTATAGGGTGACACAATGAAGTCGAGTTGGTTGGCCTCCAACAAGATGGTCTGTGTCGGTCCCAAACTGGGATAAATGGGGAGGGTCGTGTCACAAATGTCATCCAATGTAAAAACTATAACAAGTCAAAATGCACAACACAAGCCTTTGCAGTGGCAACCCCTGGAAAAAAAGGAAAAAGGCTGAAAGAAGTTGCTTGCTCAACTTCTAACTTTAGCTGACTTTTGCCTTTGTTATATTCATACTACTTCTTCTTTGCTGTGATGAATGATAGCCATAACTCCATCATCACTTTTTTTTTTCTGGGTTACAGTTTACCTTATTTTGCTACTCCAAAATTGCAACCAAATACTTTAACTAGATCAACTACATTGACTCAGTATCAATTAAAATATTAAGCTGATGGTAATTTTCATCACATATTTCAGAGACTCATCAACACACCACTACAGTATTAATGTGAAATGCATGTTAGCAGGTAGAAAGGTAATAAACCCTTGCAGTTATTGCTGATTGGAAACTTTCTGCAGTATTACTCTATGCCAGAGACATCAGAAATGTAAGATGTGCACTAAGACCATATAGCAGGTGAATTAGCTTAATGATGGAGAGACTGACTAAGCAGCAGCAGTCTCAGAAGGAGCCATGGTTTGCAGAAAAGCTTGCAAAGTGTCAGCTATAGATCACTGAGGATATACCTACACCAGCAATGCACGACTGTAGCTCAACTAAAAGTCACTTCTGTCTTCTCAGCTATAGTTTGCAGCTCTGTACCTAAAAGATGTAAACTAAACTAAAATATATCATCGAAGTCATTCGAATAATTTTTGATTGTGTTTACCAAGTATTTGATTTTACCTGAGCGGGCTTGCATAGATTATATGTCAGATGTTGCCATGTCCAGCCCACATGTTTTCAGTCTGGATGAAACTGACTAATTTTAACAACCTTTCAGATATTTTCATGTAGTTTTCATTTGGAGGCATTTTTTTCACTAAAATGGTATTTTAAAAATCTACCCAATGGCATGTAAATTCTCCTGAGCATTCAATTAAAGAGCTTTAGCTATAATTTAGTGATTAAAACTATATTAATGCAGGTTTAATGCAGCATGTTAAATCTGTAACTCTGAAAAATAAGGTTTATATGTCTATTACAACATATGTACAAAACATGTACAAAACATGATAAACCTGCGTTTTCTTTTAAAACTAAAATCTAAACATCAGAAATCTCTAAATATTTTATGTAAAATTCCCTTTCTTCTAAGTTGTAATGTTATATTCACATATCACATTTTGTGACACGTGTAACACGTGACACATATATTTACGTATCTTTCATACCGACAGAACCACTAATGTGTCCACTAAAACACCATCTCAGATACTACTGTTATTTTTGTACTTAAAAAATGCATTAGTGAAAATTTTCCTCATCAACTTCAAAAATATTTGGAGGTTTTGTGAATTTTTAAGTTAATTACTCTTAAAAATGATACATGCAGAGAATTGTTGTTAAATTAATTTCAGTATTTGAGTTATATACCTGTGATAAGTCATTGATTTCAAAGCTTATTGCACTTAAAACGTGTAACTGTATTTTATTTTGAAAATGTCAGAAATGTTTTTTTGTTGTTTTTTTTAAAATATTATCTACAAAGCCTTTCACACTGAGTCAGAGAGGAAACTCACACCATTTCCTTTAACTTTGGAAATTCTCCGGTGAACAAGAATGGAAGGAGAGGATAGTTGAAAAAGTGATGGAATGAAGTGAGGTTTTCTCAACCCATGAGTTTGATGTAGAATGGTGTAAAAGTGCAACGCATACCATCAAAACCATGCAAGACGAGCCTTTTTGAGAGAGGTCACACTGCTGGCCTCCTGCTGATATAGAGGCATTGGGACAGCATCTGTCACAGCTAAAAGATGCTGGAATCATTACAGAGTCACAAAGTCCTTATGCATCACCTATTGTAGTCGTACGTAAAAAACAGAAAGATAAGGATTTTGTAGACTTTACAATGCTACACTGTCCCAAGGATTGAGGATGCATTTACCTGTTTAACCCTTGCAAGGACAGAGGTCACAGTGACCCGGGGCTGCAAGGCAAGTGTCAACGGGGTGCCCATCTTAAGTTCTGCTGAACTGTCAAAATCTCAACAAGAAGACAGTGCCATTGGTGAGATCTGGTCTGCTCTCAGCAGTATGCATTTAACCCAGGTTGACAAAGCAAATTAGCAAACTTGCCCCCTTGGGATCAGTTGAAGATGCAACAAGGGGTCATGTATGGTGTCACAAATCCTGCTGGTAAACTGAGTCATTCTCAGCTGGTATTGCTGGAAAAGTACAGACAAATTACATGAAATCGATGACTCTGGTCATATTGGCCTCAATAAGTCGATTCTACTGGCCATGGATGAAGTCACATGTGGAGGAGTATTGCAAATCTTGTGTCTGGTGCATAAACAGGAAAACTCTGCCCAAGAAAATTGCCCTACTCACTCATCTGCACAGTGATGGACCACTAAACCTTGTAAGCATAGACCTTCAATTAACGAATAACAGAAAAACCTTGGTTAAATTGACCACTACACATGCTGTACCCAAGCTTTTCCAACAAAGGACCAGAAGGCCTCTACAGTGGCAAAAGTGTTGATAGAAAACTACTTTGTCCACTACGGATGGCCCAAGAGGATACTCAGTGATCAGGGAGGGGACGACTAGAGTTGCCTTATCCATACCAGAACTTCACCCTATCACCCCCAGGGAGACCCCCCCTGCCTGAAAAGTTTAATAGGACATTGTTGAACATGCTCAGGCCTCTTGAACCAAGTCATAGGAGTCATACACTGGGCACCTTGTTCACACCTATAGTTGTACACCCAATGAGGCAGCAGGATTTTCACAGTTTGGACATGAAGCAAGATTACTGGTGGATCTTTTTTGGAACCTCCAGTGATGAAACACAACAGGGCTCGTACCTCAATTATATCACCAACGTGTGGAAAGAGTTACAAGCTGCGTATGAGCTTGCAGAGTCATATGCTGCTAAACAGAACAGAGAAGATAATAAACAAACCGGAGGACCCACTTCTCACAAGTGTTTAATATGAAACTTGGGATTACAAGAAAAACATAAGCTAGCAGATTGCTGGGCTTTGACCCAAAAGGTAGTTGAAAGTTAGCTACACAACTTACCTGGTCTGCTGAGATCGACTCCCTTAAGGCTTCATTGGAATAACCTTCTACTACTCGGACAAAATTGACACTGAGATCCCAGTTATGCTATTTCACAGACACAGAAGATGAGGAATGTGGAATGTGGTGTGACCTACCTGTTGTAAACCCTGGAAATGTAAAGGATGGAGATGTGTCAGAACCTTTCTGTTTGGATTTGGAGGCTTTGACCCATGGAATGATGGGAGAATCAAAGGAAATCAGACTAACAGCTGTCCAAAACGATACATGAGAGACAGACAAACCAGAGAGAAAGTAGACTTGACTTTGTTGAACCAGTGCAAGAACCAGAACCAAG
>JBAMYA010047540.1:0-10347 GCA_037176975.1 Arrhamphus sclerolepis
ACAATTGCATCAAATCTGAAAAACATACAAGTTTATTGTATGTGCGTGTTTGTCCATTTGTTTGTGTGTACGTGTGTCCATTTGTTTGTGTGTGTGTGTGTGTGTGTGTGTGTGCAGTGTAAGAGAGCGTGTGTGCATGTATCAGTATGTGTGTGTTTGTGTATGTATTTATGCATTTGTGTGTGTGTGTGTGAGTTGTGTTGTGTTGTTGGTGTCAAAGTCTGGATGACTCTTAGCTGCAGCTCCTCCTATCTTCAATTTCTCCTATGATCTGTGGACAGACAGATAACACCAAAAACATTAATTGAAGAAGTAACATTCTGCACTGGCTTTCATTGCAACCAAATCAGTTGTTTAGAAATAGAACTGATCACAATTACGTGAAAATGCTATTTTTAGATCAGCACATTATGAGACTACAAGAAGCAACTTGTAATTCCATACTCAATATTGCCACAAGAGACGCATTATGGCAACAACAAAGCACTGAAGTCTGAATAGATACAACCTTCATCCATTCGAAGAACAATGTAGCCTAGAATTGCATCAAATGCCCTCTAAAACTATGGAGGGAGAGTTTTCTGGTCAAAGAAATCTCACCTAATCCAAGTTCCTCCATTCAAATTCGGTCAGCTGACACAAGAAGGAAGACACCCTGCTGTTGACAGTCTCCACCTTCCTCTTCACCTCTGCTCCAGTCTTACGACTTGTGCCGATTTTTGCAGAGCATTTTGTTCCCTCCTCTGGATTTATCCTGACAAAGAATCTTTATGAAAAATTAAAAAAAAAAATATTGTATCCATCAACATATATCTACATGGCTTGTAACAGTTTTGAGACTGTGAAAATTGAAGAAATTGGCAGAGATGAGTGATAAAAGAGACTTGCCGTTGAATGAGCTCAAGGGTTGCACATGCAGGCTCCTGGTACTCCATATTAAAAACATAGAAGCATCCGAAGAATACTGCCAACGCCTCTGCAAAGCCCAGATGCTCTTCTAAAATGAAGGCAACTCTTCCCTCAATGCTCACCATCCACCTCGTGGCTGAGAGAAATGTGCTCCCTGACAGACAAAAAACAAAACAAAAAAAAAGACCACACAAACATTGCACATCTTGAAAGAGTCATACTTTAAAAAATCTTCTAAAAGTCATCTTACCTAGCAGTATCAGTCTTGGGGTGGCTGGCAGGGTCATCTCTGCTTCAACTGACAACTTTGTCGCATTTATCTTAAAAACACACAAAAAAATGGGATTACAAGTACTTTAAAGTACAACCTCAGAGGAAATGATTAGTGACTAGGGCCAGTGCAGTAAATTCAACATTTTATTCCAATGTATGTCATTTCACTACATAAAATGTGCCTACTTACATCTGCCAAAAGAAAGATGGAGTCCTCTTTTTCCAGGAAGTGCCTCATAAGGAGGAGTACTGTTGCGATGCCAGTCTGGCTCTGTTGCATGGCTGTTGTGTTAATCTCAATGTCTTGTAGAAGACGCTGGATGTCCCTATTCTGACTTTGCCTTTGGAAGAAGTTTTTAATCCTCATTCCCTTGGATTGGAGAGCCTCTCCTATTCTATCACAGATGTCAATACCTGTGAGGGTTTTGAAATGGTCACAGAGTCCTCTTATTGTAAATAGGAACGGCCACTGCTCTTCCATCACCTCAATACTAGGAGGAGGACAAGAGTTTAGCATGTGACGCTGATAAATGTATGTCAGTCTCATAGACTCATCAATATCAGGCCTGTCTGCAGTTCTGGGTCCAAAAGACTGGAACATGCCCACCATGTCTTTCCTTCTGGCTTCCAAAGAGCTACATGTCTCTCCTTCTGGGAGACATTTTGGTTGCCAATTAATACAGCCGTAGCTATCAACTTTACAACGTACTGTAGTGGTCGTCCTGGTTCTTTCATCAGTGGTCTCCATCATTCTTGGTCTTCGTATTTTATTGCTTGTGTTATTTCGATTCACATGTTCAACTCTGGTCTTCAGCTGCTTGGCAAAAGAATAATAACCTACTCCCAACTGTTCACCGTCCTCATTCATGTCTCCGAAGGTCCAGGGGTATTTAGATACGATCATTTTGGCAATTTCATCACAAGCTGCTTTGTTAGGATTTGGACAATGTTCCTGAATGGCACTCACCACAGTTCTTTTCCAAGCTCTGCGGTCTTCTGGTTTTGCTCTCTGCTTTCTTAATGTTGCCCGCAAGAGTGATCCAGGCATCTTGTCCCAGGGAATCTCAAACTGACTGATCCAGGAGTTCCGTGTTCTTGATGAGGACGGTCCAGGGGAGTGTAATTGTGCATGAGGAGGTGTATCATTGGCATTTCTAAGAGCAGGCTGTACCAAGGTTGGGATGGATGCTGTCTCTTCATTTTCTATGGGGGTGAGAGTGATGAACTGATTTGCAGCATTCAGCACTGTAAGGATAAAAATACACAAACATATCAGTTTAACTTATGTACAGTATCCAGGTGAGAAAACTTTAATATGTCTTACTATGACAGTCTAATATACTTCTATTTTAAATCAGTATGCAGTATCAGATGTCCATAAAAGCTTATTATTTCAACACATCAGAGAAGGGATTGACTGATACCACTTTTTTTTCCAAATTGAGCAGAGTAAAAGCATGTGCATTTGACTTTATGACTTAAATATCTATCAATTTCTTCTCCCCAATACCGATATCATAACATCCTGACATCAGTGTTTACTTTTTAGACTGAATTGTTTCTCTCACCTATGGGTTTGAAGGCCTGGATGAACTTGCGCCGCTGAATTGGTTTTAAATGTTGTAGTAAGTCTTCGTGATCAACTAATGCAAGGTCCTCTTTCTTTCTGACACCAATCTCCGATGACAGGTGTTCAATCAGAGCCACAGACGTTTCATCATCTAGACCTAATTCAGGTAGTACTCTCTGGACTTCCTGAATCCATGAGACTTCCATTCCTAGAATGAAGAACATACTGAGTGATGCAAGCAAACAGTAGGGAAGTCCAAGACGTTGTACACTGGCAGTGGATAATAGTCTTGCAGGCTATCTGCATTAATCAATGCATACTTATCATCTGACACCAAGTAGTAGATCCCAAGATCAACTAATAGAACTGAGTGATGCACCAAAACAACAAAGAACACATTTTTCTTGTCACTAAGTATCAGTGATATTTTCCCAAAGACTAAAGCTTCCCCAGTGTGCTCAAGGACAACAACAAGGCCTTTAGTGTACTTTGTCCCTTTATAAGAGACTGCTGAAACTGCAGACGTTTTCAGTTTCTCAACATCAGATGTTTTTAATAACATTTGTATGTCCCTGTTATATGACTGCATATCAACTTCATTTGCTTCACCTGCAATCTGAATGTGAGGTGGGAATAAATGACCCTGCCCTAAATATGACTGAAGGAGCTGGTGTCTTTCTGCCAGTGTTTTACTTAGGTGTATGAAATTGTGAAGTTTTCTAGCACAGTCCTTTAAGTAACAATGCTTGCTCTCAAATCTAAGGGTCCACAAACGTATCAGCGGTCCAAATTTGAGGACAAGGTCAGGATAATGCAACAAGTAATGATGCTTTGGCTTGAGAGGGTAGTCAGGGAACATGCTTTTCCGCAACGAGACATATTCCTCTAGCACAACTTTCAAATATCCCACCTCATTCTGATGAATTTTTGGAGCACAAATTAACTCTGCAATTTCTCTTAGTGTGAGGCACAACTGCCAGACCTCATTTTCCATAGGGTGTTGGATCCATCTACCTACATACAGTGGTAACAGCCGTAACAGACACCAGTTTTGTGTGGCTGAACCACTGAGTTTTTTAGCTTTGTCCTTTATTTCACAAGGCTTGTTATGCATGTCGCTACCAAGGAGTTTTGTCTGTGAGATGGCTCGATTTATCTGCTCATATGTGAAATGTTTTTCAGCTTTTACCAAATGTTTAATATACAGGGCCAGATCATTTGCCACAACTCCCTCGAAGAGATCATGCCCCAGACATGGTGGGAGCCCAGAGCAGACATGAAAAGATTCCAGGGAGTTGAAACATGAATCACATTTGATTCCATCTACCACACTCTGGTCAGGGGTCAGTTGTTGAACACTCTCATTATAATTTTCTGGTGTTCTTGGCGGTCCAAATGCAAGTGGTGATTTGACAAATGTCTCTCTATCGATCAAACAGTACCTACAGAAGTTGATGCTTGAGCTAAAATTTTCAGTGAATCCTCCAACACCATGAGAGCCAAGGTTATCCCCACATATAGCAATCAGTGAAGCCTTGAGTTTACTCTCATCCAGTAACTGAACGCCTGCTTCCTCCAAGTCTTTTAGGTCAGCAACAAGGCGGGAAAATACTTTTTCCTGACCAAACAACTTAAAATCATCCTCTCTGCAAAGCAAAACTAGCTGTGTGGGGTCAACAGAGGAACGGTTATGAGGTGATATTTCCCCTAGTGTCATGTACATGGCCATGAGTTTGTGCTTTCTTTTGCCAGAGCCTAGAGGGTTTGCCACCTCAAAGGCATCCAGATACAGAATAATTGACAGCGATGGTGATGCTCCTTGTAAAATTACATTTCTTTTCACATATTTGCCATCATGTACATCATTTAAAACCATGTCACTGTGCACATGTAATTTAGACTGTACATACTGTTCTCTCATGTCTGACTGCTTAAACAAGGCAACAAGTGTATCCTTCACAGGCACATACTGACAGAATCGTTCTTTACCAGTCTTATCTGTTCCCAAGTACATCTGAACAGGTGAAACATAATCATATGTTTCTTTGAAAAATGTTTTCCTGGTTTTATCAGACCTCAAGACACCTTCATTATAACTAGTTAAAAGATCCTCTTGTTCAAGTTCCTTCATGATTTTCTGGATTTCATCATAAGCTATGCCTAACCCTCTCAGTTTTTCCTTCATCTTGCTAAGCACATGCTTCATTCCACTGCTGTGCACCTCCTGAAATTCCTCAGCAATGCACTGCACTGTAGTGGCTGGCAAAAGCAGTTTAGCCTGTAGTTTCAAATAGAACATTGCCAGGTTCTTTAAACAAGTGTCAGGATTTAAATCTCGGGCCGCTCCATCAGTATCATCAGGGGAGTGATTGGTCATTTCATTATCATCATGGACTTGGACATTTTCAGCGTGTATGCAAGGATCTTCCTGTGTCTGTGCAGCACATAACTGCGCTGCACTTAACTGCCTATGTTTCCTTGATAAGTGTGAAGCAAATGATGTCCTCACTCTAAAATACTTCGAGCATCCCTCAAAAGGACATTTCACCTTTTTGCCATTGCGTATGTGTGTTCTTAAATGAACGCATAGCAGGGAAAAATTGTCAGCTTCATAACCGCATCCTTCAATGGTGCATTTACGTTCGCCGCTATACTGACACCTGCTTTGTTTCAGCTGTACAACAGGGCCGTGATTTCTGTGTACGTGGGATTTTAATGCCGAAAACGTCCTGAAGTTGCCCGAGCACGCCTCGATACCACATGAAAACCTGTAGTTAGCCAAGTTTCTGTGACTTTTAACATGAGCAAAAAATGTGTTAACATTAGTTGTGCGGTAGCTACAATGCTTACAACAATACATCGTCAGGCGTAGACCTGTAGAGACATTCACCGCTCCATTAAGAAGGAAAAAAAACAAAAAAAAAAAACAAAAAAAAAAAACGACTTCTCACACTATATGCTAACGAGCCAACAGGGTAACATTTAGTAGCTATATGCCTGACTGACTGCTTCTGACAGCTGACCGTTCAATCTTCTTGGTCAAGTATATTTTAACCGCCTCGCTAGCCAATACCAATATTGCTTTCCCCTCACAAAAATATCGACAGGGTCCAACTTACAATAGCTTAAAACTGAAAGATAACGTTCGTAATGATGAGATGAGAAACTGCAGATATTAACCTCGTCACAATTTAGCATCAACTAAGATTTGCTTTTATTCTTCAAACGTACCTGGTATTTCCATTGTGTTGCTCTCCTCAACGGCAGCTTGCTTGCAGAGAAAGAAATCAACTGTGTTTGCTCGACGGTGTCCTGAAGAGGTCATCAGTTCTCTGTTCACGGAAACGGGCTACTATAAAAATAAATATTTGCTCAAATACGAGGATGGGCGCAAGCTGGCCACTGCAGCTTCTTTAAGGGTGAAAATGATTGCGTCCGTTAAAGGAGTCAGAGCGGGAAAAAAATACAGTATCATAAAACATTTTTAAAATATACTGTAAAATACTGTATTTTATGTATGTCTTCAGTTAAACTTCCCATGATGCAATGCAAATTACAGCTTTTTACCGTAAATGGTATGTAGAGTGTCATACTGGCTGAAAAGTGGTATATTACTTCTGTTTTTACAGTCTTGTCTAACAGTGTACAAACAAGGAGAACCTTCACAATCAGGAACTACAATAACACCCAAATGTCAATCAATTAACTTTTGCATCGTCTTGCAACAACTTCATTAAGTTGAATGGAATATACTGTTTCCAAATTTATCATTGTTACATTAACAAGAAGGCTCAAACAACAGCTTCCACCAAAACCAGTGCTGCATTTTCCAATTCTGACAAACATTTTAAAAGGTTCTTGTTAAGGCTTTTATGTGAATGTTTCTTAGATTCAACTCTGGTTTCACTTTTTTTCTGAGTATGAATCAACAAAATGTCAAAAATCTGGAAAATGGAATTTACTAATCTCTTTCCAATAAAAATGTGATCCGATCTAATAAGTTAGTGACAAAAAACACAATATGCTCATGCTGATAATACACAAAAACATGAAACTGTGAACTGCGCTTGCATGTGTGGTTAAAGACACTCTGGCAATCTAAGTTTGCTCTTTCTAAGAACGTTCCGCTGAGACTACAAAAATACAAAGACGTCTCACAGTGTTCAGCTGTCCACACGTCCACAGTTAAATGGAGACAGTTTAATGGTGTGACTTAGAGGCTGAGAAGTCCTGCCAAGACGAGTCCAAAAACGTGGCGCAGAACCTTCATTTCAGCTGGCAAACATCTACCACACGTAAGTCACTGAGCTTTTAGGGCGTCCATGCCAGGACACCATGGAGGAAGATGCTGCTCTCCCAAAAGCTGAAGAATAAGAGAAAGTACTGCCTGAACTATGCCAAAGAGCACCTTGTCCAACTGCAATGCTGCTAGGAAAATGTTTTGAGCAGTGCTCTTCAGCCTGGTGTCTCAGCTTCTAGATGTTTCCCTGCTCAAAGATTGTGTGTAGATCTTGATAACAAGCTGATAGCGATTCACTCAGGTGGGTTTTAGCAGAGGCACATCTAAAACATGCAGGACGGGGATCATTAGTCCTTCGTTTGAAGAACGTTCCTTTTCCAATCAGTTTAATTCAAATTTATTTATGTAGCGTCTATTACAACACAAGTTGTTTCAAGGACCACATGACCCCGAGCACGTGGCAAAGCCTAACATGGCAGGAAAAACCTCTTAGGAAGAAACCTTGATCAGGGCCAAGCTACATTCTGGGTGGGAGGGGATGATGGGACAGAGAGGATGAAGAACAAAGAGAGGAGAGCACAGAAATATATAAGATGTGGTACAAAACTAGATAAATATGTTATCTACAAGTACATAAATATGTACTTGTATATGGAGGGTGAGACAGCAGAAGACTGATGGATCAAACATAGAAATGCATCAGTTCTACGTTTGGTACAGAACTGATGGATCTCGAGACGTTCCCCAACAGTTAAGGATGGCAGAGGGAGCATCAGGGTTTGGGTTTCAGTGCCTCAGGGCCTGGAGCAGTTTTCACTGCGGGAAGGAGCCTTGTCTTCCCTCCATCAGCATGTTCTATCACAACACACAATATTTCAAACGTTTGTGTGTTATAAGATGAAGCACATTGTGTTTCTGCTTTTGTGATTCAAAGATCAGATCACATTTTAATTGCGACTGAATGCAGAAAATCAACAGTTCCAAGGGGTTCACTTACTTGTCTCATGACGTGACATTTGTTTTTCACACATTAAACGATGAAACACACACCAGCTGTGTTTCTGTGCACAGAACCTGAAGGTGTTTCCGTGCAGACTTCCTCCTCCGTTGTTTCCTCCTCTTCCAAACTGTATTCAGTTACATTTCTGATGGGAGGCGACGCTGAATGAAACGTTAGACGTGTTTTATGAAATCATGGTGAAAGAGTTTCCAAGGCCAGGACTGTGATTAGTTTTGTTTGCGTGTACGGTTTAGTTTGTTTGGTGTTCTACTTCACCTCTATTCAGAACACAAAAGAGATCACACACACACAGACACACACACACACACACACAGCAGGCTGTGTCTCTGCTTGTTTTCATCATCGATCACTGACATCGACATGCTGAGCTTCACAACATGCAGTCAGTAACCAGTCAGCAACTGAGTGACTGCTGCATTGATCCTGGGCTCCACTGACTGATTAAAAGCTTGATGCCACCGTTTCCTTCCTGCTTATTTACAGACTGACTGCTTTGCTCTTCAAAACGTTCTGTCACAGTGTGATTCTCCTCCTTTCTATTTTATTATTATATCTTTTTTTTATTTTGTTTGTGGCTGCTGTGATGCTCTCAGACGCTCAGGATCAGGCGGCATGGGCGTTCTGTACGCAGGGGGCCGCGGGTTTGATCCCCGTTGCAGGTCGTCTCACCGCGAAGAGTTCTTACGTTAAAAGGACTGCCGGTCGATATCTCGCTGTGTGGGTGCGCTCGATCAACAACCTGATAAAAGCAGCTGATTGGCTGAGAGATTTGACCATGGATTTCTATGGGGAGGGATGTTGGGCCCAGTGTTTTCCAGATGTTTCCTGTCTGTGTGGTGGAACGATGACGACACAGATGTTGCGTTTGATGTTCGACAGGAGATCATTTTCACTAAACTCAACATTGATGTGACACTTTTCGACCCTTTTAATGGGAAAAAGAAAGTCCTTCATTTTCTCATCAAGAGTTCGGGTGACGGCAGCCTCAGGCAAAGAAAACACATCAGATCGAGTAATTCACACATTTGTTTCAGTCTTTCTTTCTTTCTTTTCTGCCATAATGGTGAAATAGAGGCACTCTTTAACATGACTGATGATAAACTCTCTGCCTGGTGAGAATAGATGGACAGGAGGGGAGGGGGTGGAGTGCTGCTTTGTGTTTATTTCTCTTTATTTTTATCAGAACGGCGCTTCAGAGCTGCACATTTTCACGGTGAAGTGGTAATTTCTTCTGGCGAAGCTGATTTTATTTTATTTTTTCCCCTACCTTTGCCCGCTCGTCCTCCCACTCAGCGCTCGTCTGCAGCTCAGCTCGGGCGTTCTTTTAAAGCTGTTTTCTTGTGGCTTTAGTCAGCGAGGGCGAAGGTACAAAGACCCTGGAAAATCCCATAAACCTGCTCTTTGAAAATGTTCAACCAGCAAATGCTTTTTAACATGCACATCAGAAATGGAGAGAGGCGGCCGTGATGTTGACACAGGCCGTGAAGAGTGATCAGGCAGGCGGAATCAGCTTTTTCTTTCAAGGATTTTAACTCCCATTTGTGATACTTTAACTCCTGTAATCCTGTTATCCACCAACAGGAGTCTGTGCCAATAAACACAAATGCAACATTTTCAAAAAGGAGCGAATGGAGGAAGGTATGTTTACAAACATTATAAACAAACATAAACATGTTTTAATTACCTTTTGTCATTTAATCTCTGTACAATGTTCGCTTCCGAATTGCAGTGTACAATAGAGATAAGAGTCATTCTTTATTTTGGCGTTATTGATTACATTTTGAAAAGATTATCAGGGTTCCCATACATCCTGGAAAACCTGGAAAATCATTGACAGATTTTACGGTCCTGGAAAACGTGTGGAAAATGAGAAAAACAGTCCTGGAAAATTATTTATCCTCTCCACCATGTGAGAGAATGCAAAACAGTTTAAAAGTTCTGTACATTGTCTCCTGTCACCTGGTCGTCTAGGCAACGTTAAGGTGCAGCGCCCCATGTGACGCGAACAGCCAATCACATTTACTTTTTCACTTCGAGCAGTTCTGCAGCCCACTGCTTCCAGCTGACTTTGTAGCTAGATTTACTGACTTTTCAGGCCGTGTTAAAGACTTAGTGCCGAGAGAGAAAAAGTGTCCGCGAGCATTATTTTCCACAGATAAGTTATAGACTGCACATCAAATGTCTATGTTCATAAACATAGAAGCAACCTGGGTAAATGCAAGTTACAACTGTAGAAAAGAACATTTCCCAGGAATGGGGGGGGGGGGGGGGGGGGGGGGAAGGGGAGGTTGTTATTTTCCGATTTCAAACCGGGCCTCTTTCCCAACCCAAAAA
>JBAMYA010047541.1:0-10347 GCA_037176975.1 Arrhamphus sclerolepis
CTTTGGACTGTTTTGTCTTTTATTCATGATGTTTTATTTATTACTTTGTACAGCACTTTGGTCAGCTGCTGTTGTTTCTAAAGTGCTTAACAAATGAAGCTGGATTGTATTGGATTGGATTAACTAGAGAAAATCAGAATAACCACAAATTTCAGTAATGTAGCCAGGCTGACTCAGAGTCACAGCTCCATAGAGCCATATATTCATCTCATTTTACTGCTGATGACCTTAACGTCTTTATTAACAAAATAGTAAATTAGGGTGACCATATTCTGAAAACCCAAAAAGAGGGCACCCTGCCCAGCCTCATGCAAAGATAGTCAAAGATTCTGAAAGATGACAAAGTAGCTTTATAAATCATACATTTATTTAAAACATCCCCTTTATATTTGAAATGAAAATTTTCTAATATGTAAACATAAATAATGCCTCATGACCAGTAACGTGGTGAGGTTCATGGCTGGTGAGGTACTGACTCCATCAGAATCAGATTCACAAATGTATGAAGCCAACAGAGTAGATTATTCACCATTTGATCAGCAGTAGTGAGCAGGTTATGTTTCATATGTAATATCAGCATCTTTTTTTAAAGATTTTCTAGTGGCCTTTACTGGATAGAAAGAAAGCAAGGGCAAAAAAGGGATAGACACACAAAAATATATTACAACACTAGGATTTGAACCCACAACCTATTGTAAGTGAGTCCACCAACTAAACCACTGGGCGACCTGGCAACTTCTAATATATCACTCCAACATTTATTTAATGTAAAAAAAAAAAGAAAAACAAGAAAAATTAAACAAAACAAAGAAAACAAAGCATTAGCATAGCTTTGGTTTTTCCACGCTAACATCAGAGTAATGCCAGTGCAGCGCATATGTTATGTACCAGCTTTGCACACGGTGCACTCAGCCTCCCACTTGTCCCGCCCGGCACGATACGTGGGAAATTCTTTTGCAGTTCATCTATGAAACTACACTTTCGCTTCGGTATTTTGTGTGCAATGCTGCTGCGCTGCCTGCTCTGCTCCCCCTGTGTATGTGTGCGCGCGTCACAGAGCCGCCCACAAGGCAGCCATGATTGTTCCAGTCACAAGGCAGCAGAATTACATCACGCAACAAAGTACCGTACAAAGCGCCTGTGCAAAGCGCCAGGCAATTTAAGTAGACGCTTAATGGTCCTATGAAAAACAGTGAAACCCGGACATTTTCATTAATTTATATAACCCCCGGACACCCCGGACAGGACATAAAAAGTGGACATGTCCGGATAAAAGAGGACGTTACCCTATAGTAAATATTACAGACCAAATTCATGTTCTCCTGCCAACTATGAAAATTACATTTAACATCACAGATGTTAAATGCCATCCGTGATGGTATCTGTGATGTTAGATACCAGCTGTATCTGCTGGTTCTTACCTAGACTGCTTCTTTCCTATTGATATTTGTGAATTGAACTCAGTTGTTTCTCTACTTATTTACTGGATGCTGTCCCTTCTAAGCTTTTTAAATAATTTTTTCCCATGATTCGTTCTGTAATCCTGGATCTTGTCAATGCATCCCAAATAACCCTGATATGTACCCAGAACTTTTAAGATTGCAGATTCTTGAGAAAATTGTTCCAAATCAGCTGAATGGTCATCTTTGTAGAAATAATATTAATGATGAGCTTCAATCAGGGTTCAGACCTCATCATAGTACAGAAACTGCATTGGTCAAAGGCTACGTTCACACTGCAGCCTGAAGTGACTCAAATCCGATTTTTTTGCCTATATGCGACCTGTATTCGATCTTTTATTGACAGTACGAACGACACAGATCCACCCACGCCCCAACTTCTTTATCTCTAGCCCTTCTTGTTTGTTTGCATTTTCTGTTTGTTTGTTTTTTGTTTGTTTGTTTGTTTTTTGTTTTGGCCTTTAAAATAAACACATGAAATAAAGAAAAATGCGTGACCCTTGCCAGCAATCCATTCCTGTTCACATAATCACCTACAGAAGCCTTTAAGCATTTTACTTATTAGCATTTGCTTGCTAGAAACACATTTAGCAAAGTTACAGCTAACACACAAACATTAGAAAGCATAAACTTAATTATTTCTAATCAAAACAACATTCTGATCCAATAACATTCGCTAACTTACGGACAAAGATACTCCAAGGCTTTTAATATGCTGATAGCACTGTCTCTCTGCCATGCTGTGGACAGCCATGTTTGACTGACTTTTTGACAAAAACGAAATCTAACTCAAATCCTGCTACAAGGGGGTAGTAAGTCAACAGAATACAAGCCCAGGTTTTTCTATTTTCATTATCACAGTACAGTCAGAAAATTAGATTTGATAGTCTTTGGACGGCCGTTGTCAAACTGCTCATATTTTGGACATGTGACCAAAGACCAAAAATATCCCCACAATTCTTTCACAACATTGTTCTTTCGACTGCGACATCTCAAAATATCTCACTCGTCTGTATCCAGGTTGCCCACTTGCTCTGTGCACCAGGATGCACTTCAGGATAATTCTCTGCCAGTCCCACAGCCCCAGCCGTCATCCCATCATCCTGTCTTCCCTGAGCTGGTTGGCAACGCATCCCATTTTGTCTCTGAGGTACTGGTACACATGGCATTGCAAATCTCATGTATTCTAGCTTAACACAGAGTTTATATGGCAAACGGTTTCACAGGAAAGCAGTTTTTGCATTATGTTTCATCAGCCTTAGTGTCTGTATTTTTTTTCTTTCCCTTCTACTTGTTTGTACTGTTTTTCACCTCTGAGAAATAAGATATTTTTTACTAAATTGCCACTTTTGATCAGAAAATACATGCTCTTTACCTAATTCATGTATTTAAGATTAATTAGAAAACAACATTTGCATTCTGAAGCTCTCAGTGACAGAGCGGCAACAAATCATTTCTGTGTTTTGCATCATGCAAAGCGCTCACAGTGATCCATCATCTCAACAGTAATAGAGTCAGAGACGATGTACATTTGGAGTGAACGGCAGTCGGTCAATCTGGAGATGTGACATTAAGAGTGATTGAAAAAATAAACTACATACAAGGTGGGTGGTGTTTACCTTAATTTTTCAATTCTGAATTGATTTTATATTGACATTAATAACAGACTGAAGCCATGTCAGACTAACTTTAGATGACTGTTGTTTTTCTTCTATAATATGTCACATCTCAGATTAGAGTTTTTGTTTTTTATTAAATCTTCTCCTAACTTTGCATAAAACCTGGTAGCGCAACCAAAGTAAATTATTTTGATACATTCAATCAAAAAGCTCTTTAAAGCAGTCTATGGAAGTAATAAACTTCAACGTGAGTAAATAAAACACTAATTTAATTCAGTTTAGTTTATTTGCAGAGTAACTCTTTATAACATATATCACTAAGTTTCTTTTTTAAAACTCAAGTTTGTATATATGTTATATTCAGCTAAATTAAACAAGTTACATCACAATTCTTTCATAAATCTTGAATTTAGTTCATTTAAATATCGTCCAGATGTAGGCAATTAGGATACAGTTGCATTTATTGAAAGCCACGAGGTAATACCACCTCTGATCACATGGGGGCATTTAGATCTGCTGTACTGACAAAAGAGCCACTGACGATAATGTGCTAATGAGTAACAACACTCCAGCGCCTCTCATATTACCACAAGTCCCACAGGAAGTGAACTTTGTTGTGTCCATAGGAAGTATAAAAAGAACTGGACAACTCCTCTGTGATGTCATGTATGGGTTTTCTGAATGAGCACTTTTGACACCGCCCAACCCAGGTTGATTCAAACATGGGCAAACAGGCAGAGAAGTCATTCAACACACCCACTTTAGTTCAGTTATCAAGTTTTATCTCTGCTGGCTTAGCATTTTGTTACTCTATAATGTCAGCTCATGTTATTTTACATTCAAGGTTACGAAATATTTGCAAACATTTCAGATGTTTCTACAGAAACAACATCTAAAACCAGTGCTGCCAGAGGTAAAACAAGGCCTAGCAGAGCTTTGTGATACTGAACAAACCTACAAGACTGAGCAACCGTGGGTCACATTGGAGTTGGGGATGTTGTTGGTTAGTGGTCTGGTTAGTTAACTTGGAAGGGTCATGGGTCAAAAGACAGGGATTCAAGCAGTAGCAGTCCATTTAACTATGGACATTAAAACCAGGCCTTGAATATGTTTATTTCTGTTGTAAAACTTGACAGTTTAACACAGGGTTCAATAGAGAATAACTCGCTTTTAGAGCCAGACCCCCAGTGGTCAGTCAAGGAAATGCAATTTCATTCACCTCCTGGATTGAATCAAACTAGCAAAGAAGATGTAGTGCATACCTTGGTTGTGTCTTACATCAACGGTAGATGCTTGAAATTTCTCAAGAAATATTGCCCCCATGTAGTCAGAAGTGGCATATGTAGATACTGTCAATCAGATACTTATCCTACTGAATCCAATTAATTACAATCAATTGAAGTATTAGAAATCTAATCTAATACAGCTAATTCAGTTGAATGGCTGATAAAAAAAAAAAAAAGATTATTTGATAGACAGTAAAAAGCTGTCTTGCTAATAACACTAATGAGACAAAAAGGCAATAACCATAGGATTCAGCCACAACATGAACTCTGATGTAATACTAGGTATTGTGCTTTCCCAAAAAAAATATTTAGGTGACCGTTAGCCAGTGATCTGTCACAAAATGATAAATTTACTGTCAATGTTTGCAGTAAAATAAACCGTGCAAGACTTAGATCAACCATGTCTAGCTCTGCGTTCGACAAATATCCCCTTCTTCAGATCACACCGAACACAGAATCTTCTGATGCTTGTTTCCAATCACTGCAGGACATCCATCTGCTGCAGCACACAGGATTTTTCTGCGTGCCGCAAAGTAATAGAGTGTTGAATAATGCCAGCCTTCTAAGACAAAAGATGGTCAGTGGTTGTAGAAATGTTCCATCTTAGCTCAAAAATGGTGGTGGTAGATCTCACAGCGGGACAGGATCAAAGATGAACAACCAAAGACAGCTGCGACAGATATCGGCAGTGATTGTCTAAGAGTGTGACGGACTGTCATCAGCGAGTCTACACAGCACAGTAACAACAACATCACCAGATACAACGGAGAAACGGGAAGAAAAATGTACAACTAAAATAAAGAAGACACTTCTTTTTCTTGATTTTATTTATTTTCTTTTCAAAGCACATGAACACCACTATGACAATGCTAATTATAGAGTTGTCAGTACGTCAGTAGAGTCGTCGTTAGCACGTTAGCAGCAACCTGCTAATGACGCGATGATGCTGCATTTTGATCCTTAAATAAACTCAGACTTATTTCTATTGTAGCCACGATTCTACTTGTTAAACACAGTGTAACATCTAACACGGTAATTATCTCATGTGACTTAAATTAATTCTATCAGACTGTAAAAATCGTAGTTTGAAACTGACATAAGTCCGTGAGTGGTCCCAGTGTTGCCATGGTTTCACTACATCACCTGCACTCAGAACAATTTCCAGGTCACGTTAACCTGAGCACTTAAATATTAAAGTCAGATTTGATCTTTTGCCCCTTTTTTTTTTCTATTTCATATTTTTGATCAGAACCTGAAATTGAACGTATGAAAAATTAGTTATTTTGTTTTTTGTTAGTGTTTTTTTTTTTTTTTTGGTGTCTGGTTAAAAACAAATAACCAAATAAGCAGTCACTTTTTCATTTTTCTGATTCACTTGACGATGAAAAGAAGGAAAGATACATTGATCCTGTGAAGGAGCAGACATGAGTTTGAAGTTGCTCTTTGGCTCCACCCAGTGGCAGTACTCACACAACAGCTTTTTTTGCTCTCGATTGTTCAATTCTGTGCTCTCCACCTTGTAAAATTAAGTGCACTGAGCAGTGCAATTTCATGTTTGTTTGCAAGTCCAGGAACTAGCAGGAATTTGTCAACATAGCTGGTTGAGTAAAAAAAGAACTGGCCCTTTAATGGTAACCATGGTGATGATGTGGTACAGGATGAAATAGAGTTTGACACCACTGGCCTCCAACATTTCATTAGGTCACAGTTCTTAAGATGTCCTTTTTTCCCTTTTTCTCCATGTAATTTCTGTTCTCCGCAGGCCGACAACACATGGAGTAGATATGGCGCTCAACATCTCATCCACCTCTGAGTTTATGGATTATGACTGTGCCATCTTAAAAGTTGGTAGCTACATCAAAACTGGCATCACTGGATTGAAAATCCTCCTCCTCCTCCCTCTCTGCACCTTCGTCCTCTTCCTGGGTCACCAACGACGGCCGTGTCAGAGTTCTGCTAAAGCAACGAGCCACTCGGACCTCTTCACCTACCACCTGGCCGTCATGGAGATGTTCTTGATTATTGGATTTTTCTTGTTTCTTTGTGGTTTATACTCTGACCACTCAGTGGCTGTAGCAGCAGGATTGTCTGTTTTCAGCTTTGTTTTCAATGGAGAACTATTCTTCCATATCCTGACCTGCATAGACCGGTACCTGGCTGTTGTTCATCCCGTCACCTACCTGAGGTTGAGGAATACTCGTTGGATCAGGATCAGGGACATCATCATTGGGTTTGTTTGGCTGCTGTGTTTTGTAATGACGGGCATTTATAGGTCTGTGACTTATAGCCATGGGAGCATTCTAATTTTCTGCCTCGTGGCTTTCTCCATCATAATCACGTCTTTCTGCAGCGTGTCTGTTCTCTGTGTTCTGATTCGTCCAGGACCAGGGGAAAAGGAACGGGTCGACCCATCAAAGCAGAGAGCTTTCCTCACCATCACAGCAATATCATGTGTTCTGTGGCTCTGGTTTGTTGCGATCCTGATTATTTGTTCTCTGGACCTATCACCTAATCTGGACGAAAACATTGGGTGTGTGGTCATAACATGTGTGACCTTATTTAGCATTCCTTGCTCTCTGGTGTCACCTCTGCTGTATCTACACAAGATGGGGAAACTGTGGTGTTGCAGAAGAGAATAGTTTAGGATCTTCTCAGATATGATACATGATATATTTATCTGCCAAGAATAGTTCACTAGGGTCAGGGGTGGTGGAAGGATTTTTACGTTCTCTGAAGTGCCACAGCACTTGTACTCAATGTACTGCTAGCAGTAGGTCTTCACTGCCGCTATCAACTCTGGGGTGAACTGTAGGCATTCATTCTGCAGGCCACAAGAATTTTTTTTTAATGAAGTAGATTCATTTCCTGAATTGTGCTGCATTTTAACAGGTTGTTATACAACTACATGTAAGTAAATGTTTGATTCGAATACCATTTGAGACTGTTACACAATACTGAGTGTCTATGACTCTGGTCCATCAGATTCCCTCCATCTTTGCTTGGAGCAAGTGAATAGTTGGATGCAATCAAGCTTGTTCCAGTTAAATCAGCATAAGACAGAAATAATTCTATTTGGTAACAAAATAGACAGAATGAGAGTTGTCACCCAGCTTGAATCCAGAGGGCTCAAGACAAAATCCCTGGTTAAGTTTTAATTGACTCAGACCTGAACTTCAGCAGCCACATCAATGCTGTAACAAAGACAGCATTTTATCACCTCAAACAAATCTCCAGAGTCAGAGATCTCGTGCCCAGAGCTGATTTAGAGAAGCTCATTCATGTCTTCATCTCTAGCAGACTTGACTACTGTAATGCTCTTTTATCTGGTCTTCCCAAGAAGACAATCAGACAACTTCAGCTCATCCAGAACGCTGCTGCCAGAGTCCTTACACTGGCTACCAGTTACCTCCAGAATAGACTTTAAAGTGATGCTGTTAGTTTACAAATCACTTAATAATATGGGGCCAGGAATACATGACTGATCTTCAAGTAGAATATAAACCAAGTAGATCTCTGAGATCTTTAGGTAGCAGTGAGCTGGTACAACCTCGAGTTAGGATCAAAGAGGGTGAAAATGCATTTAGCTACTGTACCAGGGGTCCCCAACTCCAGGCCTCCAGAGCCACAGTCCTGCATGTCTTACATGTTTCCCTGCCACAACACACCTGACTCAAATGAATGGATCACCACCAACTTGTCATCCAGGCCTGCACAAGTCTGTTAACACCACATTCATTTGTATTAGGTGTGTTGTGGCAGGGAAACATGTAAGACATGCAGGACTGTGGCTCTCGAGGCCTGGAGTTGGCCACCCCTGAATAAACTTCCTCTTGATATCAAATGTTCTCCAACTCTAGACACATTTAAAGTTAAACTGAAATCTCTAATGTTTTCCCATGCCTTTCTTTAATCGGATTTTACTGTACTGTTTTTACTGTTCTTTGTTTTAATCCTTTTTCTGTCCTATTATACATTTAAATTATTTTCATTTCATTTAATTTTTTTTCTTTTAAATTAATTGATTTCATATTAATGCCTTATAAACACTTTGAGTTGCCTTTGTGTATGAAATGTGCTATACAAATAAACTTGCCTTGTGCCATGCCTTTGTGGAATTGTTGTTTCTCCAATGTAATGACCCATGAAGTCCTCAATGCACTGGACTGCATATGAAATGTTACTGTGTGAGTGTTTTACCCTTAAGGTGAGCAGTTTTTGTCAAGTTCCACATAATGCAAAACAGCCGCGGAACAGCAGTGCCTTGCCAGTCGCTGTAAAACACAGCCATTAAAGTCAATGGGACTAGTTGCACAAGAAGCGCATCGCAACAGTTCAGAAGCATCCCAGTGTATCTCTTTTCCGCCATAGATACACGTGAAGTCTATTTTGCCGCTGGACCACTGCAAGACCACATCAATTTGTACACAGTACATTGGGTTGGCAGCAAGACTGGCAGAGAATCTGTTGAATTTTTAAAATAAGACACCATGAGCATGCTCTTACTCATACATTGACATTATGCTAACCTGTGGAGGCTGCGGGTAAACAATTCAGAGGGTTTTTCAAGAGATTTGAATCACATATGAGGATCAGTTTAGAAATTTATTCCATTTGATACCACTCATCCTTTTCAAGTCCAGAAAGAGATCTCTCTCGTTAAATGCGTCACGAGTTCAAAACCTTCAAGTAAACTTCTCACAAATCCAGCTGAGCAGGTGGCACTGGCAGGCGCTCTCCTTTGAAATGGTGCCACTGGGACATGAGGTCACGCCAAGGATGGAGAAAAAAACGCTTCAAAACTAGATCACTTCCATTCCGTGTTCTGTGGGACTTGGGTTCAAGCGTTACGTTTGAAGTAGACTGGGATGTTGTTTTTGGATAAGATCCTTCCAAGTTTCTCAGACACTCCTGTTATGTATGGAAGGACAACTTTTTTGCAATTCTTTTGCTCAGACAGATTGATAGAGAGAGAGAGAAATAATAAAAAAAATAATAATACAAATCCTATATATTCCTACCAAAAATATGTCAATCAATTGGTATACCAAGACAAGTCATTAAAATGAATAAAGGTAATAGACACAGATGTATAAGCACACTCATGAATGTGTGCAGTCAGGATGGATTTTACCATTTGAACAGCAACAAAAGCTGCTACTCAAGGTAAGACAGAGATTATCATTATCTGTGTTATTTTTTAATTATTTGTTTTTATCTTACTCTGCATTTTATTGTAAACCACTTTGTGATCTTTATCCGAGAAAAACACTAATGAAATAAAGTTGATTGATTAATTGATTGATTATCACACTGACTCAGGAATTTTCAATGGGTTGTCAGTGTGCCGCCAAGAAAAATGTCAAAATTAAAGAGATACCATAGTTTCTCTAATAAATGCGCCCTCCTTAATAATAGTGCCCCCAGGGCACTAATATTGATCACACCCTCAATATCTGACTGCTGAGAAGGCAGGTATGTTTTCACTCACTTAGAGACACTGGACACTGGAGTAAAAGGGAGCTCCCGTTGTCAACTAAAAATCATCTCATCCACTGACTGCTGTAGCCATAGCTATAGATTCACTATACCATGTAAGAGGACCCCTTTCTTTGTCTCTATACAAATGCATGTGAAGGGAATCGATTTATTGACAAAGGTATGTCACAATTCACCACAGACAAATGTTTGGTTCAGCTGGTGGCAGCAATCTGGAAAGATAGCGAATTGTGAATTGGACGGACTTACAGATCTATACATCTTGTACGTCCAGTTTATATGTGTATATATATATAAATTCTCTGTTTTTCTCCATATCTCCAATACTTCTGGATCAGAGATTTCAGAGCTTGTTGTGGGAACTGTGGAGCATGCAAAGAGCACGTACATAAATTTAAATTGAGTTGAATACTTGCGTGCAGGGATTATCTCGACTTCAACCGTATTATCTGGCAGTGTGAGTCCAAATGAGGCAATTTTATACAA
>JBAMYA010047542.1:0-10346 GCA_037176975.1 Arrhamphus sclerolepis
GTCCACAAATGTTAAATCTCCGATCTTCAGATGCCAGTATGATGGACATGCCAGTATCTCTATCAAATTTCATGATCAACAGCAATGCTGCATTTAACTTTAAAGAATTTGTTGCGTGTCTTTCTGTATTGCTTACCTCACTTACTTTCTTGATACAGACTTAATGGGGGATAATATTTATAAAAACAATTTAGGATAGACTTCCTTGATACACATTTAATAATCAGAGTGAATGATGGATAATATTTCGTGCAATAAAAACAATTTAGGAAATTATCTGTGGACTTTGATTCTTTAAAATTTTGCATCATCCTCAGTCTTTACACACACAAGTGGTAAGAGGAGCACTTTCCCTCTGAAATGATACTTTGGATCACGTAACATGACGTTAACATCTCACTGATTTGGCCTGATGTAACAGCTGAGGCTGACCAGCTGCAGGTTCTGTCGCCACTCAGCCGCTTCTTGTAAAAAAACATTAATGTATTAATAATTGATTTAATATTATTTCTTTCATAAGTGACCATGGTATAATATATCATATCAGCCCTCGCCCTTTGACACGCGTAAAAAAAACAAACGCTGTTTTGTCACGCTTTAATGCTCGTTAAAAACTCTGTTTTGTTGAATAATAATTATCCCAGCAAGTCCCATTTAAATATTCGGATCACGAGCGGTTGATCTGTGATCCGTACCGATCCCTCTCTACGGTTCGGATCACAGATCAACAGCGATCCATTGCACCACTAATTAAAAGTCCATGTTACAAATAAATACACACTAATTACTGATATTACAACACTGAAAACACTCTTGAGGATTTGTTTGAAAGGATGTTGCCTCATCAAACCAACAAATCTCTTTTAACATCTGATTTGGATGAACTCCACCAGGTCAGAAGGCATCCCCTCTCCATGACAAGGAACAAAATAATATTAATAAAGCATTTCACATTATTAAACGATAGATAGATAAAATCCAACCAAAATATCACAACAATATATTAGTAAACGCACGTTTCAAAACTGACTGTTTTGGGAACCGATATGCAATAAAATGAAACAGTTCTAGGTGCACAATATCTGAGAAGCATCCTCTGCTTGGTATTGTATATTTTTGTTTTTTCTGAAACCTTTACCTCATCGATGGAAAACAGTTCAATTACCTTGTCTGAGGAATGACAAAGTTTCAATCAAAAAGAGCAAATATTCTGATATCAGCCTGTTCTGGTAATTCAGAAAGAGCTGATATCCGAGCACAGTTAACAAAGTAGTTTAAGGAGGCCACGATGGATTTTACGTGTACCTTACAACACGCATCATGATATTGTATTCAAGCTAAATGCACTGAAGCATCATCTCTTTTATTCCAACTGGTTTAAACAAAAAGCAAAATGTGTCTACAAAAACAACATTCAACATTTAGTTTTGCTGTCAGGTCTCCATCACAGCCAACATGGAACACAGGAGTCCCAGAAATGGAGAAGAATCCTCCTCAATCCTCTGCACGATATCCTGACCTTTCTGGAGTAACCTTGGATCACTTCCATTATCTGTTTATCAGAACAATTTGAGACGATTTTAAATAAATGAATAAATAAATAAATGAATGAATGAATGAATGAACTACCCGCCAGTAGCACAAACAGGGACTAACATTATAAAAGCCGTGCCCTCTGCTTCAAAATCTGAGCACAGTTTAATCAAATTAATCTGTGTGGTTTATCAGACCACAAAGACAGTGAATTATTCAACTACCCAGACTGATCAGACCCGGCTCAAAGGCTGCGACAAAACTGAGGGAGGCACCAAATTGTCAATGAAAAGTGAAGAAGTTTATTTTTTAGAGATAAATACACAAAAGAAATGCCAGCATCAACACAAAGAGAAGCATCTGCCAGCCTCAGGCACTGCCAGCTGCACCTACAGCCCATCAGAAGACCCCAGAACGCCAGCAGAGATCCCAGAACCAAAACCCAAGCAGCACCCTGACAGGAGAGCACCCCCACCCCCACCCCCCACCCCCCCTTCACCTTTTCAAAGGGTTCGACATGAAATATTCTGCTTTCCAAAAATTGCTAAAATTCTGCTTTCCTTTTGTAAATATTTATTTTAGTTAATATGGATGTGAATTATTAATTAATAATTTCATCATTAATGGCAATCAGGATAGAAAATATAATAAAATTTTTAATTTTCTTAATCGTTCAGGATTAGAATATAAATGTTTTGTTTATTTTAATGCCAATCGGGTTTGAAATATGGATTTCGCTTATTCAATTTGTTTAAGATGTTCCAGATCAAATTAGGATGAAATATTTAATAAACTTTTTTATATCAAATGACAAACCAGAGGGTCGCCGGTTCAATCCCCAGCCGGTACCAATGATGTGGGCGGGTGGAGAACTGAACAAGTGCTTTCCCACGTCCACATCATGGATGAGGTGCCCCTGAGCAAGGCACCTGAAACCCCCACCCGTTCCCCGGGCGCCGCACCGCACAGCCCACTGCTCTGGGTCCAGCAGCCCAGATGGGTCAAATGCAGAAGCAGAATTTCCCCACAGGGATGAATAATAGTATAAAAAATAATAATAATAAAAATAAAAAAATAAAACTATATTTAATTGCTCAATTATGCATATTAATATTTACTTGACAAATACCTATCTAGCTGCAGAACAGTGGGACCTGGACTTAAAATGGGCATCTGTGCTTGAACATCTGGATGACGTGGCGACCACCACGGAAACAACACAACTCGTGTCTGGTTGATGTATTTCGTTCAAATTCGGCATAAAAATTGGTTGTCCTAAATCGAGTGTCTACATGTACCGGGCAGTCAGGTAGCCGTTAATGTTGAACTCCGTTTTCAGATGGACTACTTAAGGGAGGAGTACACACCGGGCCCAGGTGTGTACTCCTCAGCTGATGACTCTCTACCTGAAACACACGGAGACCAAAGAAACAGACAACGCCACCTAGTGTGGAGGTGGAGGAGTCACTGAAAATGTACAGACTGTAGATGTCTATGATGTAGATGTGCACTAAGTTTAATAAACTGCCCATATTTTGAATTTGCCCACATATTTCCTAAAATGCTGTCCTTAATAGGATTTTACTTCTACCCTTCACAGATATATTAATAATGGATAAAACGGAGCCAAAATATTTTTAAATTTATTTGGGTCTTTTATACAGTGTGAGACTCAGTGTCAAGCTCAGCCTTCCATCGCACCTCACCGTGAGCAACACTTGTTTAAGATGGTGAAATAAATTAGTAGTGCTGCAACCTTTAGTGGCCACGAGCTGCAGACAAACTTAACAGGCAGCAGTTTGCATGACACGCAGTTCTCCCACACAGATGTGTGACTACATTAAAGTATCTTAAAAAGAAAAAAACAGCTACACACAACTTTACAACAGATAATGGTTGGCATGACGTTGGACATCACAAACACAAACCACTTCCAGGAGACTGAAGAACATTTTTGGTGAAAACTCATCACATTTCACAGCACATGCAGTTGTATTGTGACAGTCAATTCTACACATAACAGCCAAACCAAAGACTAATGTTTTAAATTCTCATGTTTTGAAGTTTAGAGACTTGGTTTATTACAGAACAATGCAAATCATGTTTAAAGCAAAAAATAAAATACTGCCACACAGTGTGCATAAGTTTTTCAATGTGTCTGAGAGTAAATACGAGTTGAGAGTGCAATTTGTCTTTTTACTATTCTGTTGTATTGAAGCTTATGTATGACTGAAATAAACTAAACTAAAAGAAGAAAATGGATATATGATCCCAAATCTCTTCATTATTGTTCAACACTGAAGCAACATTGTAGCTTAATAGATCAGACCTACATCTAGAAAGATTAAGTTTGAAAACGAATGACAGGGCCTCCGCTTCAAAGGGACAGCAACAATGGTTGCTTATCAAACTGCTTTTGCACGCAGTTCGTTTGTGCAACAACCAACTGGAGCAATAAACAAGGTGACATATTCAGAACAATGTAAATGAGTCAACAGAAGAGTCTTGTAGAGTTTGATGGAGAGAAATACCGAAATGCAAATGAAATGGGATTGTTGCTGTTCTTGCATGCAGAAATTGAGAATAATCAGTTGCTCAAATGCTGAACCAATATTTCCAAAAGGTTTAACTGTGTGTATTACAGCTGGCTACAGTTAACATTAGACAGATATATAAAATAATCTTCAGAATACATCTTGAATAGCTTTCTTTATCGTTAGAACAAGTTTACCAGATGCATCTTACAGAATCAGGTGTCCCTGATTGGCTCCCCAAGATTTTTGGGCTCCAACGTATAGTAGCTACACCGAACTGCTCAGTAAGTTTAAATTAAAAGATAAATGCTAGTAGTACGCCTAGATTTTGTGCATGTATGTGCAACACAGACACACTCCTTAAATTGCAGGTGCTCGTCAGGTGAATAAACAATAACATCGTGCACAGCTCCTCCACAGCTCCTCTCCATGGCCTGCGCTCAGCGAGGCAGACCACATTCTGGCCTCTCTCCTTCACCTATAAACCTATTGATCAGAGGCAGACTGTGACCAAAAGAACTCTGAGGAGGTGGTCTCAGGAAGCTGAAGAAACTCTGCTGACGGCTACAGACTGGGACACACTCTGTGAGCCACAAGGCAATGGCATCAATGCCTTGACCAAGTGTTCTCTGTGGACAACACCATACCCACCAGTACAGTGAGAGGTTTCCCCAATATACATATAAAAAAACAACAAAAAACTGGATCTCCAGTGACCTGACGCTTTCCCAAAAAGACAAAAAAGAGCCTTCAGGGAGACCTCAATAGGGAATTATTGAGGTTATTCCAAAAACAACTGAAAGTCAAGATCTGAGACAACAAGGAAATGTACAGGAGAAAGCTGAAGAACAAGCTCCAGCAGAACAACACCAGAGATGTGTGGTCAGGAATGAAGAGATTCACAGGCTTCAAGCTGGAGGAGGATCAGATAGATGGAAGTCTGGACGAAGCCAACACTCTTCAACGGGTTCTTCAGCATCCTCATCGACTTCCTCCAGCCAAACAGACCTCCCACCCTCACCTGACCTACAGCTTCCTGACAAATTCTTCTGTCATCTTCCACCTCAGTCATAGATCATGCTGCCGTTCCTCTGTCATCTCCAAACACATCAGGTGATATTCAGCCATTAGAGCTTGAGATGATTTGAGCTTTCTGATATGGTGCATTATAGCCCTTCTGGAGCCATCAGAAGTTGTGTAGACTGTGGTCATAAAACAAATATGGTGAGCAGGGGCGGGGTGTTAGGGTTAGGGATGGAATGGATGTTGTAGAAGAGAGGAATAGCATCATGGGAGAGACGAAAACACCGTAAACAGTCTCCAAAATTCACCAATAGCACCAGAAAAAAGTTGCTGGATTTGTCATTAGTTGCTTTTAACAAAAAAAGTCACCAGGGGAGTTAGGAAAGCCACCAGATTTAGCAAGAATGTTGCCAAGGTGACAACACTGCTCCAGTGACAGGAAAACTCAGCTTTGCACAGTCTACAAATAACTTTTCTTCTATCAACTCCTCCATCTGGAAGAGGTCCATGATAGATTTGTGTAGCCTACCTTTATCAATTTCTCCATCCCCACCAGTTCTTTTCTGTGAACAGTGATTATCTGTGTTCAGATTCTGACAGGAACGGACTTTCAAACTTCTTTTTAAAAGTTTAAAAGAAAATGTGTTCATGCACATTAAAGTAATTGTCAGCGTTTTTGTTTGTTTGAATGCGTTAACACATTAATAATGCGTCAATGCGCCCAGCCCCTGGAAAAAAAAACATCTATGAAAGTTTGTTGTCCCGTGGGGCAGCTGTTAATGTTGAACCCTGTCAGACTTGCGGCACCACTGGTATGTATGTGCGCTTCTCACTCTCGTGTACCGACAACAAATGTGTGTCTCTTAGAGGAAGTATAACACCAAGAGACTAGTTTGAAATTGTGACTTTTGAAAAGCCTATGGTGGGTGAATACACACAAAGTCTACGTGTATCTGCTTATATAGTTGTGGCTGTGATTTTCATTCCAGCTCATATACTCAACTCCTATTTCTCTTCCTCAACTACAAAAGGAAGATGGGTAGTGCAGGAGCAGTGATGGAGGTCTGCAGAGACCACTCAGAGACCATCTCAGGTAACACTGTATACTTTACATAACTATATTGCATTTCTGAGATCTTTTAGGTCTGTTAGAAAATATGATCCAATTTAAAATGAAAATCATTGCTAGGGTTGAGGAAATATAATCCTTTGTTATGAATATAGTTTGAAGGTCCAAACAGAAATGGTAGTGATAACTAAACTGTTCAAAGACCTCAACTTGAGGTATTTTCATTTAAATTAATTACATTACATACATACTGTGGCTCGCTAAATTGCTAACATCTTCGCTGCTTACGTTAGCTGTGGCTGCACTCGTGACTGGGTGCTTTGCATTGATGTGGCAGGCTAAACTTGAGAAGAAGAAGGCATATCGCTCTACCTTTATCAATGGTGCTGTCAGGGCGTTTTTGAAATGTATTTCCCCGTTCATTGGACCGACAACTTTCACATGCTCCTTCATTTTCACATCTCCTCTCCGTGACTCACCTTGCCCTCCCAGCTACAATGGGAGGCTATCAGCTTATGCTAAACAAGCCCAAACACAATGACAGCCAATCAATTTCTACTTCAGGGTGTGACTCACCATTGTTTTCCAACTCAAGTACAAGAAGGCAAATGCATAAAAGTCAATTTTATAAAAAGGCAACTCGCACACAAAAACAGTAAAGATGAGAGATTAAAAATTAGATTAACACGATTAAAAAATATAACGCGCTAAATATGACCGTAATTAATTAATCGCAATTAATGCGATAATTTGACACCCCTACACAATATAAAAGGTTTTGAATAATCACAATATGAATTTAAACACATTATCAGTATTGTCTTAAACATTATTATAATAGCAATGCTTGGCAAAGTTTGTTTGATGGTAATGTCACATTTCTTTGTCATAAATTAAAATAAAATGTAAAGATTTTCTTTCTTAATTTTTATATCTAAAACAGTAGGACAAGATTTAAGGCATTTGGAATTTCATTTTTCTGAGGTTTTTGGGTACAGTTGTCCTTTCTGGGCATTCTTAGCAGTTTCTCTGTGGTTTTCATATTATTCATATCAACATCAGATTTATATCACATCAACCAAAATCAGTGCTGTCAGTTAACAACATTAATGCAAACCCATTTCAATTTTTTATCGCGAGATTAATGTTCTTTTTGGCCTGGCAAACTGTGTAGTTTTATTCATATGCTGTTGCGACAACTAGTAACATTAGAAAAACTACACCGGATATAGTTAGACTGGAAACAAAATAATAGGCACGCCATTTGGGCTTGGGAGAAATGGACGAAATGGATGTCAATACAACATCAGTACCTTCTGAAAGTTTGTCTTCAGTGTCTGGCCATGTTGTGCAAAAGAAGCGAGCTTCACTGTCTGAAAATGTCAACAGACTTGCTGCCTCAAAGCAAAACAGTAGTAGACTGTTACCTTTGTACCTCACCTAGTAGGTTTTAGACCTTTTATTGGTAACCTGTTAGTGAAAAAGAAAGTATTAAGCTGTGGTTTAACTGAACTATAGGGCGTGTACTTCATTTTATTTTGTATCGCCCTGTTTGCAAGTGTTGTTTTTTGTTAATAAGAGCATTAAAATGAGGAAAAAAAATAATGGGACAAAAAGAAACCAAGGAACATTTAGAATAGATAAAAATGAGTGATTAATTACAAGTTAACTATGGCATTAAAGTGATTAATTGTGATGAAATATTTTAATTGTTTGACAGCACTATATATCTGTACATACATATACTGTATATTTATATGTATGTATGTATGTACATACGCACACATATCTACAGGAACGCAACAACCTCCTTTCTCAGGGGTATGCAGACAT
This sequence comes from Arrhamphus sclerolepis, assembly GCA_037176975.1. NCBI lineage: Eukaryota > Metazoa > Chordata > Actinopteri > Beloniformes > Hemiramphidae > Arrhamphus > Arrhamphus sclerolepis. The sequence goes on from JBAMYA010047542.1 coordinate 7,993, forward strand.
ATTACAGCCCCCACCCACTTTTTTCCCCTTTTTGTCAATGTTCAATGTGTATAAATCTTATTTATTCATGGGCTTATAAAATATAAGACTTTTATCACATACTGGAACGAGGCTGTGTTTTGATGAGCTTCAGCTTACTGAAGGATCTTTGGGCAGATGCAACAGTCAGAGGGATGGTCAGGAGAACTCTCAGAGCTACTGTCAAATTTCTGAACACCAAATCAAGGTTCTCCTGTATGAGGAAATTCAGCCTCTCAAGAGCCTTGTAACCCTTCAGTAGACGGCTTGTTGGGTAGATTTCTAGAATGACGTCTCATATCTGGTGGCTGGTTTATAAAAAAGAGGTTTAAAAATATAGCAGTCAAACCACATATAAAAAGATGAAATTTAAATTTTAAATTATATCCACATTGGATCAGTTTGGACGCTGCATCTACAGGACATCACAACAGCTCTGCAGTGTTCTAGGCTATCCGAGTGAAGACATTTAAATTCAAGTGTATCATTCCCAAGTTCTATAATTTACCAGTTTTATGATTCAGCATGTAGTTGGTGAAAAAAAGAGATAACTGTGTGGATAACAAAATAACTGATGGCCGATTACAAGTAATGTCTTTCTTCTAAATGTTCTTCAACCCTTTAGTCATCTTCCTCCTGCAGGTTAGAGGGAGGGGCTGCTTGTCTCAGTCAGCAGGTATACGAGAGTTTGCAAAGTATTAGATTTGTGGCAAACTATAAGATTAACGGTTAGATGACACACAGACAGCCTTCTTTTTAGCTAGTTTAATGTTCGCTGTCACCTGCCCCGTGCTGCGCTTGTGACTGCGGACAGACGGAGCAGATTAAAATATCCTGCTCTACATGTTCACGTTAATGCATGCTGAACAGGTGTGCTGATAAAGCTTTGGCTTTTTACTTGGAAAGGTTTTAAAACACTTTACTAAATAGGAGCATCGACAGGAGCATCACTACAAACAAGTTCCTTTATTTTTCTTGCCATGATCTGTAATCAGTAGCTGCACAGTTGCAAGACATCAGTAACCTGTTGTTTTACTAGTAGCAGCTTTAGCTAACATGAATATTTACAAGCCTCCTCTTGATACACTGATATAACTTACCCACTGACTTTCAACCACTTAGAAAAGCTTTTTTTGGATCCCCTTAAAATCTCTCTCCTTCTCGATCATCCTCTTCCTGTTTTGTGCCCCGCTAGCTTTCTCTTCTGCCTCTCCATCTTCACTCCCTGTCTGTCATTAGATGAAACAACACGATTCCAAAAAAAACAAAACAAAAAAACAAAAAAGGTTGATGGGGCGCGCATTGCAGCATCTATGTGTGGGAGGGGCCGAGAGGAGGGGAGGTGAGGGAGCGGAGGGGCGCCTAACTAGTGATATGCCTCTCTGTAATTGGTCGTATTCTACCCATGTACAAAAAGCTGTTAAAGACAGAAATTGCCAACTCAAAATGTTTTTCGCCCCATCGCTATGGCGCCCCCTCTAGTACGACGACCCTATGTGCAGCATATTCTGCATCCCCACTTTTTGTTTGCACCACTGTATGTATGTATATGTACACAATATGTGTGTGTGTATATATGTATAAATATATTCCAACATAATAAGACTGTAAAGAGGCTGTTACCCTGGAAACTGAGTGAATACGACTGTGAGCCAGCGCTGAACTCCACCACATCTTTGTCGTTGTTCAGAAACTTCTGCTCCAGCGCCGCGCTGTTGATGTCTGCAGCTTTGTGTGCAGAACTCTGCAAAAAGAACCCAAAACTCTACGTAACTGGGTGGACAAATGTTAAGCATGCTTGAAAGATGCAAGTAGACGAGCGCAGCACATCCCCAGTAAATAAAAGAAAGCAGTGCTCGCCGTGGGAACTAGATACTTTATGATGCAAGAATCTGGAGGCTGGCGGCTTTAACGTCTGTGGTGGAGCAGTTTTGTTTTTTTTTAAACAGATGCAGTGAGACCTCCAGTTCTGACATCAGAGATGACCACTGCCTATAGCTAATGTGTGGATGTCCCCCATTCAGCAGTCAGGTTTTCTAACTGGTTTCATTAACTTTAGGATGTTGTTTTAAGCCTGGAATTTGGGGAGCAAATATTCTAGATCAAAAAATAAAAAAACATCTCATGTCAAGAAAAAAACCCGCCATTATACTGATACCAGTTACTCACACCTGAGGCGTACTGGTTCCATTTCCCGAACTCGTCCTGCCAGTACCAAAGCCACTCAGTCGTGAGGATGAAGTTTGGCTCAACCACAGAGTTCAGGGTCGAGAGTCGTCGCACTTTCTTCTGTCCACAGGTCATCGTGTCAAAATGCACACGTGGGCTGCTGCTAC
>JBAMYA010047543.1:0-10346 GCA_037176975.1 Arrhamphus sclerolepis
GTTTTAATCAATTCTGATAGGATCTCTTTATGAGAAGGATATTTCTCCTCTTTATGAGGCTTTGTTCTATTTATTTTTCTCATTCTATGATTACAGGCTATATTCAGAGGCTAAACACATGGAGACTGTAATGATTTGTGTTGTCAGCTGGTTTGACAAGACTAAATCTCAAATGAAGTGGGTCTCTATTATCATAGACACTTGAAGCCCACCGAAAATACATGACTTTCTCTTCTGTCTGCGCTCACAATGGTGTACCTTAAATAATAATATGAAGTAGCCTGCATTGCCTTATTTTCTTTGAAATGTATTAAATGTTTATTTTAGATTTGGAAAAGAATTCAGCGCGAGGGCAAGAATTCAATGAAGCATTCATCACAAACTGCTCAGCATCTCGTCTTCTTCAGTGTTTTAAATGAAACATGCATGACGCAACAACTTGAGTTTGACATTCATACTAAACACCGTAATAAACAGTTTTAGTAAACTGAGATTTTTTTGCACGAGTGGCTCATAACCAAGATTTTTTTTTTTTTTTTTTGTAACATGATGCCATCTATTGCCAGGTCAGCTGCAAAGTGCTTAGAGAACCTGAACCTCTCATCTTAATGACTCTGGACTCCCCACCCCCACCTGTGAAATGCACTTTTAATTATCAGCTCCATGGCTCTTTGTAGCACCTGCACTTAGGGGACAGATCTTACCTTTTAACTAAGAACCTCCAACTTTGCAAAGTTGGCTCAAAGTCAATCTGAGTGTCAAAATCTTTCAGAAGTGCTGAATTCTTAGACTGCAGCTGAACTGCATGAGCCTTTTATAATTATCATTTTTAAGTTAATGGCCCACACTGCTGCTGAGCTGGTTTTCTCTTTATAAAGAGAAGAAAGTCCTGCAAGTGCCGAGACAGTTATGACATGAATATCTCCTGTCAGACTTGATGTAACTCTGAATGTTTATTCCAGGTCTAGGTTGTTTTTGGTCTGCCCTTCAGGTTTTAGTTGAGAGAGCAGCTACAATAAGCAAAACTGACTTAAAGAAGCAAGAGGTGGTCCACACCAGGTCCCCAACACATGGCACATATGCAGATGCAGGGTGTGTTGGACTTTCAACTTCTTTCAACAGAAAGATGATAAAAGATGTACCAGACAGAAGTCATCAGCAGTGACCTGTTCCTTGGAAGAAACAGAAGGATGATCAGGCTGCACGCAGAGTTGTTGTTTTCACCGCTGCAGAAGGTGCATATTAATGACTCACGCAATCTGACATCAACAATAGCTGTTTGAGAAGCAGCTGTTCCATTCTCCATGTTAAAACTCTCACTGGTGGCTTATTGTTGTGGTGCATGTTTTCACTCAACATCTTCCGACTGAAGCATCACATAATGTTTATCAGATGAGTCAAAGTTACACTCATCCTTTATGGGCAAAATTATCCTGTTTCCATACCACAGCGAACTATCATTTATTATTTTGGACATCACCGTCAACATTGCTCATTTGTGGCAGACCATGTCCACATTCAGATAAACACAGCTGTCATTAAACATGCAAGTTTTGTTTTATATTTGTAGTTGTAATTATCATGTAATTTCCCTTCAGTGATTAATGACGTTTTATTGACTTGAAATAAAAGTGTAATTGTGCGTTATGGTTAGGTCATTCTGCTGCTGAGTTAACTTAAGTTTAGTGTATTTATAGCACATGTCAGCAACACGGGAAGGACAAGTTCTTTATATCATAAGAGAATGTGAAACAAGGACACAAACTAAATGCAACAAAATTGAAAATTGAAGAAAAAAGCTGTTCTTTCAGTACTGTTGAAGTCTACAACAGAGAGATGCCTTCATGGCCGTAAAAACAGAGGACTACAGGAAGGTGTAAACGCCTGGAAATATTCAGGACGAGGAAAATCATCCCATGTTCTGAAATCTGTCTCTATGGAGAGATCAAACATTGATAAACTTGTATCAAAGTGATGAGAAGACAAAAGTATGGTGGAGAAAATGGACAGCTCATGATCTGAGTATGCCACATCATTTATTTATCACATTGGATTTATATGGCGCTTCATTAGGACACCCAAAGATGCTTTTTTTGTCAGAGTGAGAAGCGGCAGCCAAATGTGCCTCCTCTCGCTCTGACCTTCCCCGTTATCTACACAACAGGGTCTGCATGGGTGAAAGGCAGGGCTACACCCTGGACAGGTTGCCAGTCCACCACAGGGCCACATGCAGACAAAAAGAAAACACTCACAGTCTTACTCATACCTAAGGACAATTTAGAAACACCATTTAAGCTAGCATGCATGAGGTACCTGGAGAACATGCAAACTCTACACAGAAAGACCGCTATAAGGACTTGAACCAGAAACCTTCTTGCTGTGAGGAAGCAGTGCTAACGAGCAGTTTCGACCATGTGTTCAAACAAGGTGGAAACAGTGCTATGGCCATGGATAGAACAGGATCACTGGTGTTTATTGATGATGTGACTGCTGATGGGAGAAGAAGATCAATTCTGAGGAGAGCTTTACTCTGATCATATCCAGCAGATACTGCAGCAGATGGGATAGTGCTTCATGGTATATATAACTTTGAAGGTAGTTTTTGAAGTCAAAGAAATGAGATAGCCTTCAATGACTAAGTACGTTGCCTGATCTCAATAAAGCACGCTTTTCAGCAAGACAGAAGGCCCACAAGCAAGCAGGAACTGGAGGTGGCTGCAGTGAAGGAAGAAGTGGAGCATCTCCATTGTGGAAACTCAGAATTTCGTGAAGTGCAGCAAAACATTTGTGACAAATGATGTGACCACCTGTAACTGCATAATCATATCATGCAGTGAGCCTTCATGGAAGCATCATTCCAATTTCTTACCCTATCTTTACAAAGTAACAATAATTCTATGAAAATGTAGTGAAGACATTTATAGTTTATTCTCAAAACATGCAACCATCTCATTGCTGAGATGAAAGCATAGCCTAACATTGCTGCAACATTAACAAACATCTTATTTTGCCATGTACGCAGTTTTGTTTTTTCTTTCCTGATGGGCAAACCAGACTCTTTGCAGCAACATAAATGACTAGTTTCTAAATAATCTAAAAATCTCAAAAAAGATTGCTACAAATAAGGTCATGACAAATATTAAAAAAAAAGAAAAAAGAAAAATAATCAAGCATGATGACTGAGCATGGGTGGGTTGGACACTGGTGAGTTGAAGAAGAATACTAGAAGATAGAAATATACACAAACTGAACAGTGGAAAAGGAGAGTGTAAAGAAAACGTATTTAAACAGTTCAGATAAAACCCATCAGAGGGAGGAGGAGGTTGCTGACTGGGAGTCTTCTTGTCCTTCCTGCAGTGCTTCCTGCAGCTCCTGTTTTTGTTCTGATCTCGCGCTACTGTTTTCCTCTGCACCATCTAAATATTTTATGTGTAGCCTGACGTCGTTTTAGGCTTGTGACCCGCTCTTTGATCAGATACTCTGTCATTGATTTGTTGCTGAAGCAGACTACTGCATTGACGTTTTCATCACAAAGGAGGACGCAATGAAGACAGGCTCGCTGAAAGAAGACAAACCATTAAATAATGCATCAACAGCTTGTCTTCAGCTGTTGTATCATCATCAAATCATTAAAGTCCACTAAAGTAAAATCTCATCCTTTTCTTCTGTTTTCAACTTGTGGGACCGTATCAGATTAACGCTCCAAAAAAAAAAGTACATATATATAGATAGATAGATAGATAGATAGATAGATAGATAGATAGATAGATAGAGTTTTTTCTTTTTAAAAAGATTCCAATACTGCTCAAATTTTCATTCTGTCTTATAATTGTATATGTTGTAGCGTGTTCGTGCCTGTAAGTTTGACAGATTATTCTTACACTGTCTTTGATCTTCAAACCACACTCCCGCACAACCGAGCAAATTAATTTTTCTATAAAAGAGGGCTAAAAAAATAAAATAAAATAAGAGTCAGAGAAAACGTTTCTGCTGCCATAATCCTTTGGGTAATCATTTACATTTGATCACCACACATGAATATGAATGTCACTCTGTGTGTCCTTGAAAAATCCATCTTTTTTTTTCTCCACCGTTTCTTCCTGAGCTCGATTCAAACGATGACTTTCAATCTCCACGAAAATGACTTAAGAGTGAAACAGACTTCCAGGTGGAAAATATTTACATTAATCAGTGTAAAAACTGCCTAAAAGGTAAACAGAAAAACCAAAAAACTGAGAGAAGGAGGAGAGAGAATCCAAAAGATCCACGTTGCAACGTAAAGCAAGCAAGAACAGAGGTGGGCTAGCCTCTGGATGATGCAGCGAGTCTCTGGCACACAGGAACTGCATGCACTCTAAAGCATACGTGCATCCACAAGTAATATTTCTTTTTTTCTATTTTTCCTCATGATAATTTGATGCAGACTGTTAATGCTACCATAATGTTTCTGTTAGGCCTCATAATAAGCTCCAAGGAGCCACGGTTTAGGAGTCATGATCTAACTCCAGAATTAGATTACTGCTGTGGTGCAGATAAAGGATTCTGACACCTAGATTCCACTGTAATGAAAGTCAAATGGGCAGGGATGGAAGAGTAGGGGAGTGGTTTTATAATGCCAAGTTCAACATTTGTATAAACTGAGGGCGGGCTGGGAGTGTAAAAAGACGATTCTTAAAATTACATTCCTCTTAAATGTGCCGACAGAAATTAGATTGAATTTTGAGAATAATTTCCAACTGTAAAATATGTAATTTTTGACTACAAATGTGAAGGTCAGAACGAGGACAAGAACGTGCGTTGTGCCATCTTTTCATGTCATATTCTGCAACAGTCAGGTAACTTCTATTTTGAGTGTGATGTGATAAGTGAAGCCAATTTTGCCCACATGGAAAGTGGTTCAATTAAAACAAAGTTACAAATGGTACACTGAGCGATTGCTCTCTCTTTAAATTTGGTTTGTGACATTAATTTCCCAATCACTGATAATAAAGTTGAAAATGTTTAAATGTTCTTCATGTCAAACCACTTAGTCTTCTGCTTCAGGCCCCTGCTGAAAGACAAGCGGTCGAAATGAACATCGGTCTAGCTCGAGGAGTTTGCTCTTTGGGGAGGGGTTCATACAAGAGGCATGGGTCCTCCACATCAAAGGATGCCGACCGTGGTGGTTCAGGCATCTAGTTATACCTCCCTGATGCATCCCTGATGACGTGTTTTGGGAAATGTTTCGGCAAGAGAAGCCCTCAGGGTGGGAAGAGACAGAGGATCAGGCACTTTATCTGCAGATCCATTCCAGTTAGACTCATTTTAATTGTATGGAGCTAATTCACAGCAAAGTCATCTCAAGGCAGGTCACACAGATTCCTGATCGTACCACTTCCTGCAAGACCTCAACCTTGAAGAGTAAAAAAAAAGAGGCATAAAACCTAAAATGACCTATCAAAGTTCATTTCCTCCCATGCATATGCTAAGATTTCTAACAAATTACATCAGATACATGCGGATGATGAAATAGTTTTGCATCAGCTGGTACTTTAAGCTGTATACAGTAGTGATCAGCAAATGTACATTTTTCATTGGCTAATGGTCCAGAAAAATTTATACAGAGGTCCTGCCACTATTTTTTTTCTCTACAGCATATTATTTTAATGTTACATTTTAATGCTAATAACAAATCAGGAACAAGATAGCTGAATATAATGAAATATTTATTTTACTTTTTGACTGTATTGTAACCCAGTCTGGATAAGTGGCAGAATAAAATCTGTGTGCACCTTTAAATATAATATTGTGGAGAACTTGGGTCTTTTAAGATCTACAGTGTATAAATGATATGAAAAGAATAGTCTCAGTAAATATACTGTAGGTCAAGGCTGGAAACAAAGCGTGAACATTGAGCTCTCTGTGTCACTGCATAAGATATCCTGCCACCGTGATCTACACGTATCATAAATACTACTTAGGATGTAGTGAAAGCTACACAAGCCTGTACCTGTAATTGTGTTGAGGTGCATCAGTATAAATGGTTTGTTTAAATTTTGTGAGCATGACCTTAATGCAAAGGTGCATTTTAGAATTCTGAAAAGACGTATGGTTGATCAAAGTAACATCTTTTTCCAGCAGGTTTGTGCTTATTTCAGCACAACTTACACCAATGTTGCTTCATAAACACAAAGTGTGCATGCTTGACTGGCATGCCTGCAGTCGATATCAGTGTGCTTGTAAAAATATATAAAAAATAATAAAGGGGAGATTCAGACAGCCATGGACTCTTCTGTGTTCAACCAGAATGAACAGACACCTGCAATGAGTTATATTCTCAATCCCCAGATTCTGACTCTGAATACCATCCATCCATCCATCAACTTCTGTTTATCCAGGTCCAAGTCATTGGGGCAGCAGTCTAAGCAGCGAGGCCCAAACCTCCCTCTCCCCAACTACCTCCACCAGCTCCTACCGGGACATTGGGGGGCCAGCCGCATGTCCTTGCTCTGACTAAAGGCCTTTTCTACGTTGGATACACCTGAAACACCTCCCAGGGAGGAAGGTGACCAGGCAGAAACCAACCAGATGTGAAAACCACCTTTGCTGGCTCCTCTCGAAGTGGAGGAGCAGCGACTCTACTCCGAGTTTCTCCTGGATGACTGAACATCTCACCCTATCGCCAAGGGAGGGTCCAGCTCCCAAGATACCCGCACTCCTGCACTCAAGGCAACACCTCACTCCTGACCCCAAGAGAGCAGTCCATCCTCTCTGGACAGAGAACCATGATCAAAATATCCTTCAATAATTCAATAATCCTTCATTCAAAAGAAACCCAATTTGTAGATTGTACCTCATCTCATGCACATCATCTCTTCCAACACAGAAACTCTTATTCTTTCCCTTGCACTGTAATTCATTCTTATTCCCTGCATATGCTGCTCTCTAAACATTTTCTGAATCTGAATTTCTGTATCAGTGCATGACCTAGTAGTCCTGTAGTAGTGCTGAAAAGCCCCTAACAAATAATCTCAAAAGAAAGGGATCCACTGAATTGGACATTTCCCAAAAAAATACATTTTAACCTACCTGATTTTTCAAAAGAAGCACTCCTGTTGCTCCTGTACTGAGAAGTCGCTGTTCGTAGTTTTACTTCAACCACAGAGTGGTTTCAGTGTAAGTAGGCAAGGGTTTCTACCCAATGGGAAGACTCTCACCTTGCCTGTGACACAACAGTAAAAAGTCACACCAAAATGATCTGCAGTGACTTCACACTGAAGTTATCTGTTCATGATGCAGGAATTAGTACTATGATATGACTGAAAGTAGAAATATGAAACTCTCGAATCACAGCAGTGCCTAGTTCCCATGAGTCAAACCAAGGACAAAAAGCCTCAAGCGAGTCAGTCACAATGCAGTGCAAACCTCAACCCACCCAGTCACATTTTTGATGTATAAGCTTCTAAAGAGCTGAGCGTGAAATGGGCCCTTTGTGCAAATAAAATTTTACAGAGAACAGTGTGCCACAATATCCGGTGGGTATTCCCCTCAAGTCAGGCGATGTCACTTAAGCTCACACACAGAAACAAAACTGACACAAGTACCATTCAAGTCAATGCGTGCACTGAGATTCTCAACATTTCGAGTTAATGTACGCGCCCTCACGCTCATGATCACACACTTTCTGTCTGCCCTCCACTCTCTCGTGACAGAATACGTCCTTTGTTCCATGTTCTTTTAGGGAGTGTTGGGAAGCTGGGCTGCTGGGGCTCTGAGAACAGACATGAATAAATGTCCTTCATAGAAGCCTCGGGAGAGCAGCCAAACACACCAAGCAGAAGATCTTGCAACTGTTATCAAAGGACCTTTTCAAAAAGCAATTACTCCGACTACCTCGTTTTGAAGTAGGAATTACACAAAGTCCATATGTGTTTGCATGAGTATGTTGTGCACACATGTGCAGAAATAAACATTGTAGAACAGTACAGTAAAATGGACACAGAGACAGTCTCTTTGTGCCACATCCACTGCCAAAAAGCTGTCCAAGACACAAAAGATGTTGCTGGATCAAGATCCAAGTTCAGAGAGAGATCAATAAATAGTTAAATCACTAAGTTGCTGCATGTCCCACTTCTAATTTTTAAATAAGGCACAACAGCACAAAATTTAACCATGCATCTTGAGTCAAATTTGTAACATTAACTTGTTTTTTTCTTTTCTCACTGCTGAAGAATAAAGTACTAAACTGTGCCTAACTGAAAAAAATAGGCAGGCAGAAAAAAAAAGAAGAAGAGCATGTTTGTTTGTCCAAAGTCTGTGTCAGCCTGGCTAGTTTGATGCAAACCAGGAAGCTAATATAGTTGCAACCCAAACCCGACCACTAGGGGCTTTATTCTAAAAGAAATCAATCTCCATTGACCTTTTCTGCTCCAAGAAACAGTTTTGAGCTCCATAGCCAGTTGTCTATTCATGACAAATGTACAGGGGGAGAATTGTTTTTTTCTACTACATCAGTTAAAGTTGGTAATTTATGCATAATTAGAGATATAATCTTTTCATTGATGGCTGGTATGGCCCATAAAAAGAAAGATATATAGATATAATTCATTGATCCTGCAGAGGGGGAACTCAATTGTCTCAACAGCACAAGACAAATGATATAAAAATGTAAGAAAAAATATAACAATATCCCTGTTTAAACTATAATGAACCTCAAGATTCAAGGACAGAGTGAAGTGAGTTTTCACTCGTAGAAGACAGACTGCACACCATTTTTTCCACATAGCAGCATCATGATGACTGTGAACTTACGTCAGATGTCTATATTGCCAAATCACATCGGTGCACCTGTTTTATTTATCCACATTGCCTCAAACAGGAAAACAAAGTGGAACCAGATGGTTCCAATGTGGAGCTTTTTGAGTAATTCTGTTAACAAACTGTCATCCATATGACCCATTTCAGTTTATTAGAATTATTCAAATTGGAGCTTAGTTAATGGATAGCAAAACAACACCATGGAGAAATACTGAAAAGCGGTTTATGAGCAGATTTTAAACAAATTGATTAAAAATGGAACTTTACTGTATTTTTGCCTTAGCAGCAGCTTTTGTTCTGGTCGTCTTGACAGGCTAATGTTGCTTACTGCCATTTTCCATTGAGTGAAGTGATTATTTTCGTCATTTATATGGATGTTCTTTGCATGCCACCTGCATTCCTTGGGGACAATAAGAGTCTTGCAGGTACAATGGTTTTTGTTCTTGCTCTGGTGATACCTTTCTCAGGTCTTTGAAATGGTTTCCATTCCCCTGAGGTGCTGTGAAACTATGATTTAGTCATCAGAATCAAGAATATTACACAGAATCCCACAGGCAAGGATACGATATGCAAACACACTGCACTGAAATACAAAAGGAATCAATATTCAAACCTCACAATATCGTATATTCATGCAAAATTCAAAAACATAAAAAAATTGAATAATTCATAATTCAATATCTCCTGCAAGTGTAAATAAAGAAAGAATACAATGTTATTAAATGAAATGGAAACAAATACATATACTATCTTAGAACAGTCCGCTAATGCCGTTTGTGACCATGGATGTGTGTAGCTTCTTTACAGAGTCTAATCTTTAGTTCTTTAGTGGCTGAATCTGGGTGAGATTTGTCCTTCACTACAACTATCGATCTACCTCAGCAACTAAGGGAATTACATGGATTTAGAAAACAGCATCAACTCAGATATTATTTTCTGAGTGATTCAGTCAGTTTTAAACTTTACAGTACAGTATCATGCTGCATAGCAATCCACTCTCTGGCTGGAGCTTACAGTACAGTACTGGTCCACAGTGCACAATGTTGCCATTTTATAACAATATATTCCATAAAATCACTTTTATGACTCATTTCTCTTTGTAAATATGGAGATGTGGCTTACATAATGACAGCCGTTTTTCAAATGTGTACTACTTTCCTCCGATCACAGCTGACTATGTCAGTATTAGATTCAAATGATTGCCATGTGCTTTTTTCGCAGTATTTTGCAACGGCAAAGACTGTCAGAACTAGTAAAAAAAAAAAAAGAACATGTGAATTGTAGGACTCCATAACTATCAACTGCTGCAGTCACATATTACACACATGAATGGACCAGTAATGCACAGCAAGCATGACTCAATCTGACAGACATCAAATAAACTTTCCTTCATTATTTTAGAGTGAAACAACTTCACAAGTTGTTTTTTTCTTTGTTTGCATCTGAACCAAATGAAAATGAGACATCTTGGGAAGTGTTCAGTCTGCACATGATGCAACAGCTGCCTGACCACATACAGCATTATACTGTAACTTGTTGTCTTTCTTTGT
>JBAMYA010047544.1:0-10345 GCA_037176975.1 Arrhamphus sclerolepis
GAACGTGGCAACCAAAACCTCTTTGAAAGACGACCTTCCTCCGGGAGCGGTTTTATTTCTGTTTGTTGTGGGAAACACAAAAAAAAAAAAAAAAAAAAAAAAAAAAAGGTTAACCTTCAGCGATCCAGTTAGCACTGACACCCCACTTCTCCCCACTCACTCTGCTGTTAGTGGCCACCTAAAACAAAATCATGTCAGGGCTGTTTTGTCATATTTTGACTAAAACATTAAACATTTTGGGTTCGTACTGTCTCCAAATGAATAAAAGTCAACGTAAGTGTGAGATATTGATGTGCAGATCCAATAGCTTCATGACTATAAAAACTCTCAAACGTGGTTCTAGATGGGACTTTACAACCAACAAAACATGATGGTGCACAAACAGTCCAAAGATGACACACTGATCCACATTTAGTGGCAGCCTCTACCAGACCTGATGGAACCAGGGTGGACGGTGCCCCCACCTGGGTGTTACAGAGGCTGAGCGGAGCCGGGATGCCCCCGAGACCGTGGTGGGACACTGGAGACGGGTCGGCGCTGAGAAGGGGGCTGGTGGAGGAGTACAGGTGGGTTTGGTGGGCGGAATCTTTGGGACCGTTGAGCCGCTGGAGTTGGGCTAGCGTTAGCTGGCGAGCAGAGGCCATCTTGGCCTGATGGCGGCGCAGCTGAATGAGGAGCAGAGTTAGCTCCTCGGGCTGTCACGGACACCACAGGACAACGACTCTTTAAATAACCAGCTATAGTCTGATGTGGACAGGCAACTGCATTCAGGAGCTACATGACCAGCCTGACCATCCATCACCGTTATTTCCCTCCTCCATGCCAAGAAACATTCTAGTTCATTCTGGCTCTCCTGGAATGGACTAAAAACTGAACATTGGTTCTTCTACACTCCTGTCGGGGTTCCATATGAGTCAAAATGGATTACAAATTGGCTTGGCCTCTTTATTGGTCATACATTTATCCCAGATAAGCTGCATATTTGCGCTGTAATGGCCCACCTATGGTCTCCTGTTTGATAAGGTGTTCTCCTGGTAGTAGCCAAGGTGGGTCATCAGATAATGTTCTTCACCTGTGTTGTGGGTGTGGCCAACACAATAAAAATAAGTAATAAGTAAGTAATAAGTAATAAGTAAATAAGAAGCTCTGGGTGCTTCCTTTTCCACAGAGCCTCCTATGCGCTATATGCCATATAATTTCTTCTTTTGTTGCTAACTGGGTCCAAGTTGGTAACAAATGAAAGCCCATCTGGGGAAGAGGAGCATCTAAAACAACAACCAGTGGGATCCATGTGGCACAGAGGAGGCTGCCCAGAAAAGGAAGCCATTCAGAGCTTCACTGAAAGCTTACCTTTATAGTGTTGGCCACACTCACAAACCAGGTGAAGAACATTATCTGATGACCCACCCTGGCTCCTGCGAGAAACCCTCACCTAACAGGAAACCAAAGCGTCCATAACACCAAAGCCCTAATCGACCCATACTCTTTGAAGCCTAAGTCCCCCTTTTACCCAGACAGATCACACATCTGGCTAAAAGTGGCTGTCCCATCATGTACTAACTGTTAATAGAATTTCACAAAGTGAATGAGTGTGGGTGACCGGGCTAGTATATGAGACAGGAAACTGTTTACAACAGGATGGCAGGTAGATTTTTCCACCTGGACATTGTCAAAGATCAACAGTTTCTAATACTGCGGTGGATAATCAAACAACTTCTTCAACACTGAAAGCTGAACACAAGTGACCTACAACTAAATCTAAATAAAAACAGGAGACATGGATGTTGTTGTAGCTCCAGAGGAAGCAGATGTCTGGTTTTACAGCAGCAGATGGCTGGAAGTAAAACTTTATGTTCTGTTCTGTGAAAATTATCCATCCATCCATTATCTATACCCGTTATTTCCTGTGCAAGGTCATGGGGGTCTGTTGGAGCCTATCCCAGATCTCTCTAGGGTAAAGGCAGGGCTACACCCTGGACAGGTCTTTGTCTAATTATGAAGATTGAAAAAAGATGATTAAACCCCCAAAAGAGAATGAAAAACTTTGTGGGTCTGTTGGACCTGAACCTGAACCTGTGTTTGTGAGCCCTATGGCGTTGTGTACCATGGCAACAGATACAGCATCAGGATTTTTTGTTTTGAACCCAATCATGTCTGAGGTGGATGGGGCTAACCCCAGGGACACAAGTATTCAGAAAATGATTCTGCCCAAGTATAACATGTGACCTCTAATGAAAAATATGATCTCATTTTAAATTTGAGGGCTGCAGCATCTCAAAAAAAGTTGTGACATGGGTGAGTTCTATCATAGTTATTGAGTTTATAAGATTTGGAAACCACTGCATTTACATAATAAACAATGTCTCAACATATAAACATCAAAGATTGTAACTATCAGTGCAAGAGTATTTGTGAGCATTTGCGTGTAAAATGTACCGTTTTTCCGTGAAGACTGGGTGCACTGACGGTGTGTGTGATGTAACCAGATGGAGGTATTGAGCGTCTCTCAATGGCAGCAGCCTGTAAACATTAACACAAGTATTTATAGTCATTGATGGACAAATAATTTTAAGGTACAGTCTTACTGGCTATAAATATTACTGAATTCTTACTATGAATTCTATGTTTACAGAATTAGAGAAGCCTAAACCAAATAACCACCAGGTGTGGATTAGAAGATATAAGATAAAAGAACATACAACATAAGACCTTGAAAATAAAATAATTTTGTTTGTTCTCTTGGAGCATGTGTGAATATTGATAAGAATAAAACTACATAATTTTGCCTCCTTTGGATGTCCAGTTCTTCCTGGACATTGAAAGTTAGCATCTCTAAAGAACTACAGCGAAGAGTAGAGGTGTCAAACTCTGTTTTACCCTTGGCCACGTCATCACCATAGTTACCGTTGAAGGGCTACATCATCACCATGGTTACCGTTAAAGGGACAGTTTGTCAACATGGTTAGCGTTGAAAGAGACTGAATCAAAATCCATTTTTACCTTGTTTTTGTTGAATAACAATAGTCTACCCGCATTCAAAAACATACAAAAAAATCCTAGATATTCTGAACATTTCCATTTCATTGAAATTCCTCCTTTAGAAATATTCGCCAGGCATTGGGCCAACCTGAACAACGGTTACAAATTTTTTTTTTTTTACAAATAATGTAAAATCTCACTCCCCCCTCCCGTTCTGTCCAAACTCGACCTGGCCTGGTTCCAAGTTCAGGCCGGGTATCAGGCCGTGATTTCCCACCATTTTTGTCAGGTCGGTTCGAGCTTGATATACTGGCATATATCTTTTTTTTTAGTAGTATTTCTATTCTATATAAAGCTATGGCATAATGATCACAATGTAGCAAATTTGAATTTGAGTTTGAATTTTCTGCTTGAGCCCCGCTTGATACCCGACCTGAACTCAGGCTGGGCCAGGTCAGGATTGGATGGTACGTACATGAGCTCGGGTCGGGTTGGATTTTTTGGGCCTGATCTAAATTCTTTGCATTGGCCATAGCTGTAGAAAGTTGCTCTACTTGCATTTCATATTGAGGTTGCCAGTTAAGCCCAAAAGGATGCCACATAGGTGCAAAACTATTCGTCTAAAATACCCCAACATAGATTTCTGAGAAAGGTTTTTAGGAATCTTCTGAGGCATTACAGAAAAAAACAAACATTTTGTTCTTTATATATATATATGTCACATCACAGAACAAGGATAAATACTCTATTCAACCATTCTAAGTGACATTTAAACAGCCGCATCATCACCATGGTTACCGTTAAAGGGACGGCTATAACCAGCTATGTTGTCAGATTTCCTGCTAGTTCTTGGGCTAAGTCTTTAAAAAAAAAATAAAAAAATTGTCATGAAATCTCAAATTTCACAAAATTTGTGACTTTTAATTTCATAAAACTGCAAATTCTGAAAGACAATCACAAATGTCACAGAATTGTGACTTAACTTAAAATTACAATTTGTTTGTTGAAAAATATCAACTTTACTCAAGTAAAGAACGTCTTCAAGAAAATTCTACAAGTCCAGTTGCCTTGCTTCAACCTTTTGTATTTCCTCAAGTAAATTTTACAAAACTCAAGTGCTTTGACCAAAATGATCAACTTTTAGTCATAAAAACTTCAACTGGGCAGATGGTTGAAAAATAAAAAGCTAATACTGCATATTGTCCGTACCTTCAGCAGCTGAGACTTGGTCCTGCGAGGGGAGACAGTGAAGGGGATGTCCAGCGGTGACGTGTCCAACCCGGGTCTGACCGTGACCCGTTCAGACGGTGTGTGAGGCCTCCGAGAGGGCGACAAGGTCCGGCTAGAACCAGACGGAGGTCCTGGTGGAGGGATGTCGGCGGGTGAAGGCGGCACTGACACGCAACGGGGTGGGCCCTCTGACCTAGGGGCAGAGGATGAGGAGGACGGGGCCACCGTGGATGGGGGACGGGGACCAAAGGGGTACTCTGGGGCCGGTGTATAAAGCGGCGCCGTTGGGCTGCCGTGGCGGAACTGGTGGCGCTGCTGCCATTCGTAGAGCTGCCAGACCATGCCGGACCCCCCCGTGCCCCCCTGATCTGGGCCAAGGCGGAAGTGGCTCAGGCGGTCCTGAGCATACTTGTACTCCCCGAGGCGGCTGGGTGGGGGGCTGTGGCGTGGGTTTTTTGGCAGTGTCTGGTAGACGTCTATGGAGGTGTATTTGTGCTGGGTTGGTGGTGTACGGCGGGGGAGGGTGTTCTCTCTGGATGGGGGGCTGTGGGTAGAAATGGAGAAGTTTTACTTTTTATTTTCATTATTATCATTATTATTATTATTATTATTTCTCTTCCTAAATCAATGTTTAATGATGAATAGCAGACCTACGTACCCCCTCTGCTCTGCCTTCTGGACTTTGACCCACTGCTCCACTTGCTCCAGAGCGCTCTTCCTCTGGACCGTCCTGTCAGGGGCTGGGGGCTCGGGGGCCCTCTGGTACGTCCCTGCCGCGATGCCATTGGGCTCAAGGATGGGGCTGGGTGTGGACACCAGGCCGTTCCTCGTACAAACACTGGAGGGCAGCGTGGAGGCGGCTCGAGATGGAGCTCGGGATGGTGCCCTGGACACCGGTGCTGAGACCGATGCATGATCCAACTGCGAGGGGGCAGGTGCGGCCGGGAGGTTGGAGGGGAGGGAGATGTGGGTGTCCATTTCCAGGGCAACGCTTCCAGGTGAGGGACGATCCAGCAGCAGGGTGGTCGGGGACTCTTTGTGGCAGCCGCAGGGCTCCTCTGGGTCCCGATGAAGAGGTTCCAGGAGAACCTGGCGGGTCAAGGGTCTGCTGGCGTCCGGGTCTGAAGTTTTCATCTGGTGGTGGGTCAGGGATCTGCTGGGGTCCTGATCTGAAGTCTTGATCTGGTGGTGGTTGATGTGGTTGGGTTGAGGAACCGCCTGCTGTACAAACCTCTCTAAAGAGTCAACGGGTCTGAAAAGAGACAAAAGTCCTAGTGGATGTTGGTGTCTTCAGAAACCTCAACCTGATGAGGTTCAGATGATTATCAGCTCCACTTTCTCTCCTGAAGCACCCTCCTTTGCCGTAACTACACAATCGGTATGAAACCCTCCTCTTCACCATAAATATGCTGCAGGTGTGAAGTCCAGGTCTTCACCTAAACCATACCACTCATCTTCACTGTAACTATGCCATAGGTGTGGACCCCTCGTCTTTGCCATAACTAAACCGTAGGCGTGAACCCCTCGTCTTTGACATAACTATAGCGTAGGTGTGAAGTCCATGTCTCGGCTGTATCTATGCCATAGGTTTGAGCCCTACGCTACAGCATAGCTTGACGTTCACCTCTATCCTGATGTAACTACGCAATGAACCAAAGTGGACCTCAATAAATGTTCTGTTCTTCTTCATTTTTGAATTTTGCACCACTATTTCGGAGTTTTCCAGTTAGTAGAATTATATTTTTAAAAAATGACCAATGCTCAACATTTATCAGCTCCAACACACATAAAATCTATTTTATAAGCTGAGTGCTACAACTGAGTTACATAAAGGAAGTAAACTAAAGGAGCTACAGCACTGCAAAAAAATATAAGAACCTACACTGCCACCTTGTGGTTGGTGGTGGAATAACAGAACGATGTACACAACGCAGAAGTGTAAATGCCAAAGATGGCGTGGGATCTTGGTTTGTAACCTTGATACAGAAGTGACATAGAATCAGGTTTTCGGGAGGTGAAATGTGCATTATCTGTGATGGACTGGTGACCTGTCCAGGGTGTACCCCTGCCTTTTGCCCGAAGTGGGCTGGGATAGGCTCCAGAAGATCCTTGTGACCCTGAACTGGAAATAGTGGGTATAGATAATGAATGAATGAATGAATGAATGAATGAATGAATGAATGAATGAAATGTGCAGTATGTCAATAGCTGTGTCCCAATCCAGCGGCCGCATCCTTCGAAAGCTGCATTTGAAGGTTGATTACGTCACAGTGACGCTGTCCCAATTCAAAGGTTCCTTCAAATGCGGCCTACAAATGCGTCCTTCTTTTTCCTGATTTGAAGGATGGGTCTGGTGTATCCTTCTCGGCCCGCCCTATCCCAAGATGCATTGCGAGTATACCGGAAAATCCTATAGTAGCCGGGACGGAGCTGTGTACGCAAAAATTAAAAGCCTAAAGAGGTTATGGTGATAGGCTTTTGTCATTTGTGTAGACATTTTTTGTATTTTATTTGTCAGAAATCATCAAGACAGCAAATGAGCTTGTACAGCGGGTCCCGTAGTTCTTCAACTATTGCCGCTTTCATTAAGTTTTCATTAAGCTGAGAAAACGGAACAGATATAGAACAGTAATTTAAAAAAAAAACTTAACCAAACGTAACAAAATTTCTATCTCCATTCTCTCTTCAGTTCAGCGCTGTCACTGTTGCTAGGCAACGGGACGTACGCTGAGGTAAGGGCGGGGGTAAATCTGAAGGCTAGACCATCCCAATTCACCGCCGCTGACTTCCGGTCTACCCGGCCTTCGAAGGACCCACCCTACGTAGACTACGTAGGGTGGGTCCTTCAAAGAATGCGACTGCTGGATTGGGACACAGCAAATCTGTCCTGAAATAGAATATGTATGCTGGTCTGCCATTATTAGTTTATGTATTACTCACTTAGTTTTTCTTCCAGGACTGAAAATGTTTAATGGATTTATTTGATTATAACCTTGCATTTTTCTATAGGTACGTCTTAGATGAAGATCAGTTCACATTTTATGACAAATTAACACAGAAAACCAGTTATTACAGCTGTTAACACAATTTTCCTGTCACTATGAAACTTTATTGAAACTTTAAACTTTACAGTTTTAGAGCAGATGACAAGCAATGTCTCAAAGCCACAACCTGGTTTTAAACTCATTAATGAAATCCCATGTGACAAGATGAATTCAGGATGGAGAACATGAAATGAAATTAATTTAATCTTAAATATTTACCTGAAGATACCTTACAGAAATTAGCACACTGGTGATCCTTACTTTTACTTTAACTTTACAGAAAGTATTAACCTAAAATATTTAATTTCTACTTTACTCTATTTTAATATCTCGTTTCTACTTCACCTTCAACTGTTAAT
This sequence comes from Arrhamphus sclerolepis, assembly GCA_037176975.1. Classification (NCBI taxonomy): domain Eukaryota; kingdom Metazoa; phylum Chordata; class Actinopteri; order Beloniformes; family Hemiramphidae; genus Arrhamphus; species Arrhamphus sclerolepis. Next base: position 7,613 of record JBAMYA010047544.1, read on the forward strand.
AAACATCCATGTTTGTATTTCTGACCTCTAAAATGTATATATATATATATATATATATATATATTAAAAAGTTGGTAAAATTTAGCCATCAACACTCTTCTTTCTATCAATGATCCAAAGTGATGAAGTATATAAAGTTCCACTTTTTTTGTAAATATTTTCTATTCTGAAATGTGATTTATTTTAAAGTCAGCAGCTGAAACTTCAGTGATGATGGTACTTTGATTGGAATCTGGTTTAAGTTTACCAAAATTTAGACAATTGTCTCTATTTGTAAATTACATAAACTGCAAAAACAGTCATTCTAGAAATTACCTAATATTCCTAAGTCAAGTTGAAAAAGTCTACCAAAATGTACTTAGCTGGAATTCTTAAAAATAGATAACTTTTCTTTTAAAATAGTTTATCTGGTGTTTTTTATGTGCTTGACTAGATTATTTTTCTGTTTAGATAAATGATTATTTTCAGTTTCAATTTCTGTAATGTATTTATGTTTCTGAGGGTTTTTTTTTTTTTGAGTTGATAAGGTCAACTTTACAAGTAAATTTTCAAGAACATAAAATCATAATTTCAGATTCCTTTCTTATAAATATCCAAGTTTATGAAGTCCCAATTTCTGGAGTCCTTGTTCAAATTCTTTTCTCCAACCCTTTTTTTTTCTTTTTTCAAATTTCTGATTATGCAAAACCAGACATGGATTATCTTTCTTTTCAAACTTTTCACTTTAAACACCCCCCCAGCCCCAACCTCCTGCCCCAAATTAAATTAATAGCCAAATTTTTCTCTCCCAGATTAATGAGTTTAAAAAGTGACAATTTCTGAGTTTTTTTCCCCCTCACAAATGTATGAGTTTATAAAGTATTTATAACCGCAGCTTTGTTGGATCTGAAATAACGATGAGAATAAAAGAAGGAAAAGATGTCAATCTGCTGAAGCAAAAGAAAACTTGATACCGGACATCGACACAAGAGGGCGCTCAGAGAGCAGCAGTGAAAGCAGATGTTTATCTGCAGAACAGCTCATGTACAGTACTCCTGGTTTACCTGAACTCTACAGCTGATCAGGTGTGTGTATTCTACCTGACAAGTCTGTTGGCTTGGTTCTGCATCAGCGCTGCCTGGTTCATGGCCCTCAGCCAGGTGTTCATGTCCTCCTGCGTGTCGGCGCTGAAGTAATAAGTCCGCATCCCCGTGTGCTCCGCCTGTGAGCCAATCACAGAGCTCTGCTTGTAAATGTACGAGCGCATGCCAGTGTGGCTGGCCTGTAGGAGGAGAGAGGAGGAGACAGAGGTCAGCTGGTGGCCAACGATGGAGCCGGATCATCTGAGACATCTGAGACAGTGGGTGTTGAAAGGAGGAGGGTTAATATCATGCTGTCCACGAGGACGGATGAGTGACACCACACAGATGACAGTTACCAATTAAGACACGACTGCTGACCAATGAGAGGAAAGATGCTTTGATAAAATTAAAAAAAAGAAAGAAAAGGTATCATAGTGTCAGGTGTCAGTCTTCCCAGGACTGTCCCAGCTAATTTACCAACTTTCAACCGTTACATCTGAGAGCCTCGAAGCCTCATTGAGCATGCTCAGTCTAAACAACTGCTGTACATTTGGAAGAGTTTCCAGGAGACAAAAATACATCTGAGCAGGACACCAGAACCAGAACCATGTTTGGAGGAAACCAGAACCATGTTTGGAGGACCACCACTGTCAAGCATGGTGGTGGAATCATGATACTGATCAGAGGTGTCCCACAAGGTTCTATCCTTGGCCCATTACTAGTTTTTATAGAATGATTTTCTGCACCTTTTATCATGTTGATAGCAGCATCAAATCGTATGCAGATGACGCTCTTATCTACGTGGACCTCTAACCCACTGTGCAGCACGGTGCTGGAGGTGTGATCATATGTGACAAGGACATAAGTGGACCATGAGCTCCTCTGTGTACTCTATAGTATTCTAGAGGCAGGTGACCATAATAGTTCTTGAACTTTACAGACTAAGACTCATCTTGATGTGTTTTATTTTGTTTATCTTGTTCAGTTTCTGGCTGGTAAACATGCTGCAGTCGAGCTTTGAGGAGCTCAAACGGAAACAGGGAACATAAAGACCTGGAAGCAAAGTGGTAATGAGTATTTCTCTAATGATGTAAATCTGTAAATGAAGGTTAGTGATGTTTTACAGACACTAAACTACCCCTACAGCAACATTTCTATGGCCCTGAAATGCAAAAACAGATATATTAACAAAGACATGCAGCTTATAGCAGAAACTCTGAAACATCCTTGGTTCTGCTGTCCGTAATAACAGTCTAAGAGTTTTGGTGCATGATGGGTTTTCATCTTTCTCCGCTGCCTCAAGTGGCCCTGAGGAATTATTTAATGCAGCTTAGAGAGCCAAGCGACTGTATCTGGTCCCATTTCCTTCAGCCGAGAGAACCCATGAGAGATGGCTGTATTGAAAAGGTGTTTGTGTGGGAGGAAACGAAGAAGCCACAGACAGCAGAGAGTTCAGGAGAGCAGGAAACCGGTTCCAGCTACAGCAACAACTATATCATCTTTCAGTCGTATTCATGTTTGTGGCTGCACAAATACATGGTTCAGCTTCCAGCTGTTTTCTCTACATTACTCCTGCGCATCGTAAAAAAAATTTATATATTTGTCCACACACACACACACAAATATATGTGTGTTTTATATATATATATGTGTGTGTGTGTGTGTGTATATA
>JBAMYA010047545.1:0-10345 GCA_037176975.1 Arrhamphus sclerolepis
CCTGTATGTGGGACCTCTCCACTCTTCCAAACCTAACAGTGGTTGCAGGCTTTTTTTTCTTTTTTTTAGATGTTTTCTGGCAACAGCTAATCTGGCGTTGGCAACGTTCAAGAACAGACTTTCCTGTTCTTGAACCAGTAGTTGCTGCCTTGTTGCAAACCCTCTGTATCTGCATAAATAAAGGCATCCTATGTTATCAGATTTGGATGCAGACACTCATATCTTCTCTACAGTATTATTGACTTCTGTCGATGCTGCGAAGATGTTTTCTTCTCCAAGTAAAGGACTCTTGCCATTTGATGTTGTTGAGCTCACTGGAACATCAAAATGTACCAAACTGTTGATTTGGCCACACCTAAGGTTTATCTTTTTCAGCTTAATCATGGTCTCCTTCACTTGGACTGAGATCTTCTTTGACTTCATACCAGCAGCTCCAGTCAAACAGCTTCCAAATGGCAATTTAACACTTCGTATCAACCACAGACCTTTTTAGCTGCTTCATTTGTCTTCACGTAATGAGGGAAAGACCCTCACAGAGACAAATGACTTTTTTCAAGACAATAGTTCAACTACCTTTGAGCTGCTTAAAATGGCAACAGTTAATGCTCACATCCCAATTTCCTTTATTACAAATCCTCATTTTTATCAAGGAAAAAAAAAGCAAACCAAAAAAAAGAGAAACATTTTAACCTGCATCAAAATATTTCTTTCAGCTCTTAAAACAAAGAAAAGTCGTCCATTGTTTTATGTTTACAGCACAAACAAGGATACTTATTTTACATTTCCACAAATCTCTATCATTGTGCTTGGTAAAAAATCTAACTGCTACGTGCGAGTGTGTCTGAAAATAGAAAATTTGATGCCTCATTTGCTTCATTCAGGTTAATCAGCAAATGTGGACATTCAGTGTATGTCTTTGTAGAATGAGACTCTCTTGCTCTTGTGTCTTTTTCTTTTGTTTTAACACCAAGGACCACGCTGGGAAGTTTTATAGTTTAGCATGTTATCCTTTGGACTACATTTTTATCCTTTGCTCCAGAAATCAGTGAATCAATCAATCAATCAAAAAGTGGCTTGTCAAATTCACCAACTGTGACTTTAAAGATTTTATGGCAGATTTGTTTCAAAAGGACACAAAAGCGTAAAGTGTGTATTTGATGACTGGAGATTGTGCTAAAATCGTCAAACTAAAGCTGGTCCAGTTGATGGCTCTTATTTGAGTATTTGGGAATAAAGTTGCAGCCTATTTCTTACCAAAGTTCGGTTCATACGTGTCCTGTCACTCACTTATGTGCCTCGTTTTTTTTAGTTCACTGTAGATGAATCTTTTTTGCAATGAACCATCTCAGCTCTCTTCAAAAGATTAAAAAGAAAAACTAACATAAATCTTGCTCCTCAAAGGTTCAAGCAGTCATTTTTTCCTTCACAACCATTCTAAGGGTTATTTTCTAGCTGAAAGACCCAAGACCTTCACCTCAAACTAGTTTTCTGACATCAGGTGATCTTCTGATTTTATCGGTCTTTGATAGATTCAGTACCACCAGTTTTAAGAGTTGTCGACTTGACTCACATGACTTTATTCAGACTTGAGTGGAAAATCTGATTTAATTTGACTTTACACTTCACTTTGAGAAAATGTAAAAAGACTTGCAACTTGATTTGGACTTTTATACCAAAAATTTCTGACTTCACTTGGACTTGAAGCTTGAAGAAATGTATGTGAATCAATTCATTTCGTTAGGGTTAGTCAGGACCAGACTGTCTGTGTACGTGTGTAAATGTGTGAGCTGTCAGCACAGCCAATCAAAATGAACCAGAATGATCTTCAATTCCTTCAAATAAAAACAGCGCCATACAAATATGTTCCAAAGATTAATTTAATTTGGTCTGACGTTTACATTTACAGCAACACCATGTAAGGTCGTGCATTTAAGCCGCCCTCTCTGGTTGAGAAGTCTGTGCTGTCTGAGCCTCCCCAGGAGCAACCAAGCAGCAACCATCCCACAAGTTCAAGCTCATTTGAAGCTCAATTAAAGCTTAATACTTTTTTGTTGGAGTTCCTCCACTGACCACTAGGTGCTGGCTCCAAAACAGAACAATCCCCATTGATTCCTATGTTAAAGTGCCAACGGCAGAATTAAATATATTTATAGCCTTTTTTTTTCACCTGTGGTTCCATATTATACTCATGACAACTGTACGCAGGGTGAATTTTTTTTGTACATCAGATAAATTTATGTGAAGCAATAAAGCTGACCAATCAGATGCCCATATTCATTTGATGTGCTTTAATGAGATCTAGCCATTAGCTCTGCCACTGGCTTTGACAGCTTTGTCCCACCTCTTTGCAACATGGTGCAGGGAAAAAATGGACTTCAAAGGCTCTCTGCACATATCTATGGGTCATGTGATCAAATAGTTGGCCCACTTTTTTTACAGTCAATGGGAGCAACACAAAACAAATGCATTTGTTGACCACCCAACAAGAGGAGTGAAGAATCACTGACTCTGCCATGACACTCGCACTAATTTATGTTAGATAGCTTCATCTTGTATTTACTTATCTAAAAATGTGATTAGCAGTGACTAAGTTAAATATGTTTAAATGGCAGGTATTTTACTATTCACAAATTGAGCCCTGCAAAACATCCCCAAATAAAGTAGGAAAACATCACTTAGACAAAATCATTATCAGCCAAAAAAAAAAATCTAATTCATCTCTCCGAGCTTTCACACACCTCATCTAATTAAGAAGCATGGAATGTATAGCGTCAGAATCCAATTATTTTTGGAAAGCTTCTTGGCAAACATTGCAGACTGAAAAAAAAGCTACCAAAAACCTTTATTTACTGATGGGAAAATCCTATTTTCCTTCAGATGTGAAGAGGACATTAAGTAAAATATCATTTCGTTTTTCAAATACGGAGAAAAAACATTCACATTGTTCAAGTGTCAGTGATAAAATACTTTGAGGAGACTTCTGTTTACACAAATAAAAACACTGCTTATACTTGACACTCAAGAAAAGGGGAATGAAAATTCTTCAACCTGATTTTGCTCCTGAATAAAAGATCCTTTAAGGCATTAAACAGTTTTGGGTAGGCGGGCTTTTAAGTGAATGACAGACAAATGAAGTCAAAAAGGTTTGTAGTACAATGCATAATCATACTACAAATAATGACTTAAGAATATTAAACTAAGCTCTAGATAAATAATGGACATGTAAAATTAAGCAGTGATCATGCAGACGTCAGCTGCAGTCAAGTTGCCAGTATTTCACTTTTTCTACTCACAAATATCACCTTCATGTAAAATAATAAAAATAAAGTCTGATCAGCAACTTGTTTGGCTTTTTCCCTTTGCAGGGGTTGCCACAGCAAATCATTTGTTCCACATATTGATTTGGCATAGGTTTTATGTCAGAGGCTCTCCCTGACGCAACCCTCCACATTTATCCGGGCTTAGGAACGGTACTATGAGTGGTTGGGGCGATGTGGCCGATCTGGGTTTGAGTGCTGCTCGGGGACACGTGACAGGATTGATTCCACTTCGAATACAACATACTCTACCCATTAATCCACACCCACACCAAAATAAAGCCTGACTAAAGAGTAAAAACAAACAGATTGCCTTTAATTTAGCTGTTAACATGAGAAAAGTAACCTCAATAGTATTCTTGATGCAGTTGGGTTTAACTTGAGTCACTGCATTTAAAAATACCACCACTGCAAAGTCACTTCATTATCTCCAAACTCTTATCTTAAAACTCTTTTTAATATTATTTTTAAATCAAAGAATGTAAAAATCTGGGATAACATTATTTGTAATCGGCTTTTCCACAACGTTCCTTTAATAACAGAAAGTCACTAAACCAGTAAGTTTTTTTTCTGCTGTTTATTTACTAAAACAGTAAAAAAAGATCAGCTGAAAAGCTGAAATTTTCCAAACACATGGTGGAACATGCTGGAACAATATTTTAAAACTGAGAAAACGTTCTCTGAGATGACCAAGAATCATTGTTTCATACTGAAATAAAACAGGCCATTTTGAAGCTCTCGCTGAGCTACTCACACATCTGAACACATTTATCAGAAAAAACTGAACAGACAAATAACTCTTTTTTAACTTACTTTTTCTGAACGAAAACAAATAGAATATTGTATTGACACACTGACAGTAAAACCAAATTAAACCTAAGGTAAATGTGGGATTTTTTCCCCCCAATTACATATTAAAATCTAGAGCAAATAAATAAAAAACAAATCTTAGAGGTTTGTACATTAAATCAGTTATATTAGCATTCAATTTAAATGATATTACATATAAATAAATAGATAAATATATAAATAGACATTTGGCAAAAGGATATGCAACTGGATTATTTTTACAGCTAGAAAATATAATCAACAAACATGGACAGGAAAAAGGTTTAATTTTGTTACCAACCGCTGAAACGGTGCCCTTGAGCAAGGCAAATACTGGAGAACGTAATTATATGGGAACTAATATGTGAACCCTCCACAAGCAAATAAACAGCATTCTGAAGGAAGCAAACATAACTGAGTAGAAGCTTGAGAAAACCCTGTTGGTTTACATCAGGATATAACGCCTGAGTTATTAAATATTACATCAAACAAACAACTATTTTTTTTTCATGGGCACGCACACAACACTTCACCTTGGCATCCATGTCCGATGTTCATTTGTAAGGGTGTGAGCAGTGAAGGTGTTTGGTCTTGGCTCTTTTTGAAAGTCCAACTCGGATGGGACGTGTGCATGTTTTCAGAGGCTCGAGTCTCCTGGGAAGCTCTGGGGGTCCTGCACACACAGCAGAACATAATCACACAGCAAATACGTTTGAGGTGGAGCTGCAGTCTACCAGAGCACGTAAGGCCTTCTATTGCAAACAAAGGCCAGATAAAAATTATATATCTAAAAACCATTATTTCCTCTATTTCTAACCAGATTAACACAAGTGCAAATTAAATACTTGTCTCTCTATATGTGAAAGATAATATACTGCATCCTGAGACAGGCAGGATGTTACCAGCCCACTTTAGTTTCATCGCACACACTCTCTGGTTCATAAGACCAGCAGAGGAAGAGGAAGGAAAGGTGTGACTGGATGAAGTAGTGAGTGTTACATGATGGATTTCAGTAATTATGCTGTTTATATAACTTATTCAAATGTCCTTTCTGCTTTAACAGTGAAACAGCAAAGTAATTACTTTGACATTACAAAATCAAACTCACTGTAACTTTGTAATTCCAGGGGAGGAAGATATACGAAGGACTGACACATCGTCTCTTTCTGTATCACCTCCTGTGGCTCTGAAAGCAACAAACTGAGATTCAGCACTGATTAATTTTGTCGCATTTGTTCTGTTTTGTTATAAATGTTAGTCTTTTTTTCAATCATTTAGGTCTGATATATGACTGCACCTTAGAGAATAAGAATATTAGAACATTTATTCTCACTGAAATACCTTTACAAGTCCATAAACTAATACTCTTCAAAAAACAAAAAATAAAAAAAAAACAGCACACACTGAAAATGATAGATTACATCTGAAATTAGGTCTAATGAAAGTATCTTTTTAAGATTTACCATTTTAGTATTCAGTTTCTGCTTGAGAAACACGGTTTCTTTCTTATATTAGAACAATGCAAATAAGCCTACATAATAAGACACCACATACTGTAGAGCACATGTCAAACTCAAGTCCCATGGACCAAATCTGTTGTCTTATATTTATCTATTTTCTAATATCAAATAAAATTGGGTAAGAAGTTAAGTGGAAACCTCTGTGTTTCTCTGTAGTGTCCATGGATGCTTCCTGGCACTGGTGTTTGTTAATGGGCACTTCCTGTTCACCATCACTACTGACTGCTGCAAGCGAGAACACTGGATCACCTCCACAAATTTCCATACTGGGGTTTTCATCAGCTTCATCTAAAAATAGAGGAAATTATATTTTTTTTACACAGTAAGCAAAGACAGTCTTCTGGCTTTTTATGGAGTAGCTCCTAACACAGTGGCTTTTCTTTGTGTAATATTTTTATGTTTTCTGTCTGTAAGTTTACGTAAACTTTCCCCGGGGGGGTGGGGGGAAACAGCTGATATATTTATCTGATACATTTATGTATTTTCTAAATATGTTATCAATGTCAAATTGCGAAACGGAAATGAGAGAACTTTTAGTCTTCCAACAGAAATCAGACACAACATCACTGTTTTAGAGAAACAGATGAATGAACATGGATAAACTGGAGCTGCATTAATTCAGGTTAAGCAAACAGTTATGAAAGACGTCTCACCTAGTAAACAACATTATTTTTATTGTTTTGTCTTGACTGGCACGCAGTTTATGTCATTGGTTAGGTCACAAATCACATAGACAATGCTGAAAGCTGGTTTTGTGTACGTAAGGGCGTGCATTTGCAGAATTTTCCAACCTTGCTTGGTCCAGTATGTGTAAAGGCCAATAGGATAAAAGTGTGGGCATATCCTTACGTAAACATTACAAAATGTCCGTATACAAGAGCTGACTGAATAATGTATTTGCACTTGATCAAAAGTACCACTGACTTTACGTTTTTGTACACTTAATGTATTTGAGACTAAATTTAATTCTAACCCTTTTAATTAAATGCATTTTTTTCAAATTAATGTTTCTATTGTTCAATAAAATCATTGTGTATGGTTACCTGCAGATGTGCTTTTGTGGTTTTCCAGGTCTGGGCAGCTGAGATACTCTGTGCATTTTGAGGCACTGTCCTCCATAAGTTCAGGCATAATGTCACACTGATCAGGTGGAGATGGTCTACAGTCGCTTGCAAAATCACTTCTGCTGATATCAAAAAATAAGTTCAGCTCTGTCAAGACTATGTCAAACTGTTCTTTCATTTCAAACTCACAGCAGTTGTTCAGACTAGAGGATGGACTGTCACTGTCAGTGGCAACGGCAGAAGATACTGACACTGGGCTTAATTCAGAGTGTGTTTGCTCAGAGAAATCACAGACTGACGCACAGTTGGGCTGCTCCTCGGGCTGTCTGAGCGCAATGACATCTACTGCTGGGTTAAAGTTTGGGTATTCATTACAACAGAAATCACTGCTGACAAACCCGGTGCCACTGTTTTCGGTGCATCTCTCAAACTTTTCCTCAGCCTCCTCCTCCTTCTCTGCTATCTCCTTGTGACTGTGACTCTCTGCCAGTGGCATGCAGTGCTGAAGTTGTAGCTGGGGTGTCTTCAACAGCTGTGTGGGCAAGCTGGTGAGGGCAGGCATGATGCCCAGGCCAGAGGCATCATCCTCATCATCGTCATCTGGTGAGAGATGGATCTTTTCGAAAGTGTCAAACCCCGCCAGCACATGGCTGAAAAAAGTGAAGGCAGATGGGATAGATCTGTTCTGACACTTCAGTGCAGTGGAGTTGTGGTGAGTATTTTGTGAATGGATTATATCCAGCTGACATGGCACGACTGCATCACTTGTTAAAGGCAAAGAAAAGGCCAGAAAATTATCTTTGATTTCAGATATGGGTTCGTGTGCTCTGTGTTGGGGACCAGAGAAACAACTGAACCTCTTTTCTTGATCATATACATAACAAAAGGTGATTCTGCTCCTCTCTGTCATTTCACGAATGTCTTTACAGTGTGGGTCTTCAATCACATCCTCTTTGTCTTCATTTTGCTTCTGCACATCCTCCTGAGATGTCACTTGTTTCTCTGAGTTTTCATTGGTTTTCATCTCTTCTCCAAAACGTATCTTTTCTTTCCCTTCTTTTTCATCAGTTGCCACATCCATCATATCGATGTCAGCATCGAACAGTTGATCGCACAAATGCTCAACTTTGTTTTCAAGTTCAGCATCAACATGTTTAAATCTACTGTCACAGTTTTGAGTTTCTCCCTCTCCCTGGTCACTGATACAGTTACAAACAGATGCATTGTCTTTGTCTTGTTCATTTTGCTGCACAAGCTTTTCCTCGGATTTCACTGCTTTTTTCACATTCTCTTGTTCCTCACTTTCTGTTTCTTTCAGAAAATACCTCACTTCCTCTCTTCCATTTATCCCAATTGTCTCTTCCACTCTGTCAATTTCACCCTGTGAATATTCAACCCCCTGTGTCCTTGTGTGGTCATGGCTGACAGGAAAGCAGCTGGATTGACTCTGCTCTTTCAGCTGACATCCCTCAGCATCATGGCTTTCTTGTGTTGCGCAATCTCCATCAAAAGGAATCTTTGTGGGACTAATGCTGGGACTGGATTTCCATTGACAGTTGCCTTCATTTTCATTTTTCTCATGTGTTTCATTACTGGTAATGGAGCAAGCCTCTGGTTTTGTGTGTGACTGACAGAGGAACTCATTTTTATCTTTGCTCTGCTCTGTTTTGCTCTGTGAACTAGACTGCTCTGTCTTGCCTGGACATGAAACCCTTTGTGATGCCTCAACGTCAGAACAAAGTAAAATATGTGTTTCAGTCTTGCAGACCTTTGCTGATTGAGATAATTTCATAACTGCTGTGCTGTCTGAGTTGCAGAGCATCCCTTCAATCTCCTGGTCAACTTCCACTCTGATTGCAGGGTCAATTACACTGAAAAGGTTTCTATCGTGAGCTCCTTCAGCAGGCTCTTGACTGATTCTTGCAGCAATTGGAGTTTTTTCTGTGCAATCAGTCTCACTGCAGTTATTCACTTCAAGATTCACATTTTTGGCTGCACGTTTTCCATCTAACACCACATCATAAAACAGAATTGATTCCACAACACATTCAGCAGCAGAGGCAAGGATGGTTTTGCACATCTCACTTCCAGTTACTTGGCCTTTTCTTTCTCCATCACACAGGGGGATATCTTCATCCTTAAAAATCTGTACCTCTAACTTCTCCTTTTCCTTGTTTCCACCTTCTTCAAATTTCTCAGAAGGGTCCTTATCAATGTTTATGTAGAGTGGTTTAGAGTCTGCAAACTCCCTGGAAGATGTGGGACTATTATAGAAAAGAACATTCTCAAGCTCCCCTCCCTTCTGATTAGTATCCACAACTGCAACAAATTGGTTTGATGTATTACAGAGACCTTTTTCTTCGACTGAACCATCATAGATGCAATCATGTTGGCTTGTACTGAAGGTAACTGCCTGGATTTGACTGGCATGACTTTGCACCTGTGTCCCATCCTCATTATTTCCAGCAGAAAGGCTGCAGCTGCCAGGGGTCTCATCCTCCAGTAATTTCCCCAGCTGTCTGCAGTCAGAAAAACTGGGTGTGTAAGTGCTGGCTGAATTGGGAGACCAACCTTTATCATCTCTCAGACATAACTCTGGCTTTCCTTCTTGAACAACAAGAGTCTGCTCATTTCTCCCCAAAAGTACTGGGTGTCTCTCAGCACTGATAAAACAGACATCGAGTGCTCCTGTGTGTGTATGATTCATCAGTGATGTAGTTATGCATGTATCAGGGGTAACATTTGATTTAGTGTCCTGTGGTTGGTCATGAGGGTTTTTTTCCTGAAAATGCCCACATTCTTCTGTGCAATCCAGGCTGTCACTCTTCTGCAGGTCACTTGATGACAGGCAATTTACTGTTTTTAAAGGCTCTGGAAAAGCATCCCTGCTGTTCCCAGTGAAGTCTTTTGTCACAGCACACTCTGTTCTGGGTTGTTTTGGGGAGGACGGTGAAGTAAACTTCCTCTCCGCTTGTGGACTGATTATGCCTTGTGAGAAGTTATCCATTTTCTTTAATCAACAATCCCTATAACAGAGACAGATTAGAGCGTGAACACAACATGAAGACATTTAGCATATATCACAGTTGTTTTATAAAGTGAAAATTGGCTCTTATCTCATCAGAATTTCTCTCTGATTCTCCAAACATAGAGTGGTGTGACAGCTACTAAAGGTAGCTGGCTGTTTCAAAATCCAAAGTATGCCCACTTTGAACTTTATAGTTTAATCTACTTCTTCTCATACTTCTTCTGGATTTGGCAAAGCCCTCAAGTACTGAGAGAGCCTTCTGGAAGATACACGCGATACTTTTCCATCTCAGGTCTCCACAAGTCTCCACTGGATGCATCCTTACATCCAGGTATTTCACCCAGACTTGACTAGCTGCGGACTTTAGATTGAAACAGCGCTTCAGCTGTGACTGATAATGTTTGCCACACACACACAAAAAGACCCCCTAGCCTTCAGTGTCACCAGCACCAGCACATTGTTTTTTTGTTTTGTTTTTTTAAACTTTGACTGGAACTATCACATATCATATCAAATCCATCCATCCATCCATTTTCTATACCCGCTATTTCCTGTTCAGGGTCACGGGGGTCTGCTGGAGCCTATCCC
>JBAMYA010047546.1:0-34801 GCA_037176975.1 Arrhamphus sclerolepis
ACACACACACACACACACACACACACACACACACACACACACACACACACACACACACACACACACACACACACTGATATAAATAATGAATGGATGGATGGATAGATGGATGGATGGTCCTCACCCCTCTTTTCCTCTGTTGTGGATGGCCAGCTCGTCTGTGATGCCCTCCTCACATTTGAAGGCGTCCCAGTCCATCTTGGACTTCTCCAACGTGCTCATCTTCTGCTTCTTCCCTCCGATACGACTCAGGATGCTGGACATTCCTGCTGGACGCTTCACACTGGAACAAGAAGAAGAGCTGCTGAGGACCTGAAACCAGGACCAGAGGAGCTAAAACCAGGACCAGACCTGAAACCAGGGCCAGAGGAGCTAAAACCAGGACCAGACCTGAAACCAGGGCCAGAGGAGCTAAAACCAGGACCAGACGTGAAATCAGGAGCAGAAGAGCTAAAACCAGGGCCAGACCTGAAACCAGGACCAGAGGAGCTAAAACCAGGACCAGACCTGAAACCAGGACCAGACGTGAAACCAGGACCAGAGGAGCTAAAACCAGGACCAGACCTCAAACCAGGACCAGAGGAGCTAAAATCAGGACTAGACCTGAAACTAGGACCAGACCTCAAACCAGGACCAGACCTGAAACCAGGACTAGATGAGCTAAAACCAGGACCAGACGTGAAACCAGGACCAGAGGAGCTAAAACCAGGACTAGACCTGAAGCCAGGACTAGATGAGCTAAAACCAGGACCAGACCTGAAACCAGGACGAGGGGAGATAAAACTAGGACCAGACCTAAAACCAGGACCAGACCTCAAACCAGGACCAGAGGAGCTAAAACCAGCACCAGACCTGAAACCAGGACCAGATGAGCTAAAACCAGGACCAGACGTGAAACCAGGACCAGAGGAGCTAAAATTACGACCAGAGCTAAAACCAGGACCAGACCTCAAACCAGGACCAGAGGAGCTCAAACCAGCTGAAACCAGGATCAGAGGAGCTCAAACCAGAGGAGCTCTCGGAGGATAACTTTAGCTGCTATGTTTTGGTACGCTACCAAAATGCTAACTTTTTGTCCTGAAAATCCAAAAGTTCTGTTGTAAAATGAATTTATTTTTTTTTTTGTTGTCCGCCCCCCCCCCCAAAAGGACTTTTGCCGTATAATTTTTTTTGATATGTTAATTAGACCTTTAATCATAAAATTGAGTTGTATCCAAAAAGTAACAACTTTTTCTTGTACAATTGCAAATATATTATGTATTTAAATAAATAATAATAATGTACAGTGTAAAATAAACTGTGAATGTATTATTATTATTATTATTATAAATGTATTTATAATAATAATTTAAAAAAACAAGCTTCAGTTGTAAAATTGTAAATTGTGAAATATAGCAATATTTGTTGTAAAATTAAATTTCATAACATCGAGTCTTGTTGACATCAAATAATGCTGTTTTAATTTAGTAAATTGCAACTTTTGTCCTGAAATAATGATTTGAGCTAAAATATCATGTTTTATAAACCAAATGCTCCACATCTCCTCAGTTATTCCTGTTTTCATGTGAATACTTAAAAATCAGTCGCGTGCTCTCGTGGGCAGGGTGTGATCTGCAGGATGGACACATCTGTCTTATAGTCAAAAATGTCTTTTTCCTAAGCTTGTGTGGGTGTGATTAAAGTGTTTATATTCATGTTTGTATTCGATAAATTACTAAAACATTTCCAATTAATTTATTGTGTTTATTTATCATAGAAACTTTCTTTAGAATATTTCCAACATTCTCCCTCTTGTAAAAGTTACTATAAACGCAGTGTCTTTCGAACCAGAGCAGCAGTTGTGAGCATTTGTCTGTTAAAGATCAATAAAGTTTTAGCTACACTGAACTAATGTAAATATCACATCAGTGCAGTGTTTCACAGAAAAGACTCTTGGTGGTGATTTCCAAGAATCCGGCTCGGAGAAAAGAAAACCAAGAGAAGCTAAAATGGTCCAAACATCAATCCATCACACTGTGAAAGCATAATGAGGATGGACTGGACCAGAACCAGTGTTTACTGGGCTGCTCTCAGACAGTTAATGACTGTGAAGAGTTTCAGCATCAGTCGCTGAGAAGTTCCAAAATTACACTCTGCCATGAGAAGCTCCGAGACCGACACTGACATACAATAAAGACCAACCTCAGAACCTAATTACTAACCCGTCTGTAGATAGAAGAATCATGACTGGGGAGAAGTCTGTAATTCTGCTCCTCAAAGCAGAAACCGTCTGAACCAGAGACAGTAGAAGAAGAACCAGAGACAATAGAAGAAGAACCAGAGACAGTAGAAGAAGAACCAGAAACACATAAGCGGCGGGACGGGTGGGCTTCGGGGGCTTGGGCCCCGGATCTGTTTTGCTTTGCTCATGGATATCGTTGGGCCTGTAAAGTGCCTAAAGCCTCTGTAATTATAGGTTGTAACGGCAACAATGTCACAGAAACGGTAACAGTCGCAGCTCTAACTTTTCTCTCCGCCAACATCAAACACCACATCACTCACCTCCTTGCCTTTCTCATCCAATCACACGGCTGCCTCAGCCACATTCAAATGCATCTCAGTCAGTCAGAGGCCACAGAACATTTCATTAATAGTTTAAAATCATTACCTGAATAAGACTCCAGAGTTGCTTCACTATCAGTCCACCGGCACTATTTCTATTGATTCATCTGATCAATAAGAGAATATTCATACCATTGAAAGTCAATTTTTTTTTTCCTGATTCATCAAACATGTGGTTTTTTTCCCCTTTTTCTTTCTTTTTTGTCTGACAATCAACTGTTTCTGCATCTGTTCCGTCCTCAGACACATGGCCATGAGGAGATTATCCAGAAAGCACAAATTTCTCTACAGGACATTTTTTTCTATGAAAAGATTATCTGGTTATTCACTATTAGCAGATCCATCAGCAGCTCAACTATTTCATCTAAATTCAACAATGACATAAAAACTATCAGATTTATTTTCCACAGTTCTACTGTTTTGTAAAACCATGAATGAAGCCAAGTCTGCTCTGATGATATTTATTGATTGTTGAGATTTAAAATCCACCCAGTGATGTGCTGGTATTCTCTTTATCAGCTACAATATAGTCATGACATCCAGAAAATTTACTGGGAGTTTAGCATTTTAGCGTTTCAGAACTTTCTTCATAAAACAGTGCTCAAATCGTCATCTTACAACTTTAATTCTTAAGATTCAGATGGTAAGACCATTGATTCACTAATGAAACTATATTACCAATGAAATGTGGTTTTATGGAGCCTCATTTAAGGCTCAGCACACTTTAAAAATGAAAATGTAAAATGTATCCTGAAATCAATATTTACTTTGAGTGCTGTCAGTTAAACTAGGAAAGACATTGCTGTTTTAAAATCCTAATCTAGAGCATGTTTAAATAATTAAAGTATTTTTAAGTTATGGATTCTTATTTATTTGAGTGTTTGAGTATTTCATTAGTTGAGTGTTATGGTACAACTCAAACTAAATCAGAATAATAATCAAAAATAATAAATAAGTAAAGTACAATGCACTTAAGTCATTGCTTGTATAAATTGTCAAACATTTACTTCCAGGTAACAGCCTGCTAAAATGTACCAGAATGCAGGAAATGAATCTACTTTATTAATATTTTCCTGGGGGAGGACCCCAGACACCCTGCCTCTGTGTCCCTGCCACATTTCAAATGCTTCCGACACCAATGAGTTTATCAGTTCTACTACTTCCTGGATAGTTGTTGTATGCTGCCATCTTGCAGAACTGATTATACAGGACCCCTCTAGCTTGGCTGGGCTTAAGCCCTGGACGTTCTCAACGTCTGCCACCGCCCCTGCAGAGACAGTAGAGGAATGCCTGGACTGACCCTGCTGGAGGACAGCTGTAGGGTTCATTCTTACCACCTCACGGTACCATCTCAGAAGACAACCAGGAGTCCAAAGTTACTTTGGATGGTTTTAGCCTGAACTACACTACGCTTGAAAATATATAAAATATTCCTCCAAATGAATCTGAAACTCATTCTAGCATGAAAAAAACTCCTTAGTGACAAACAGGTGAACTGTGATTGGTGGTCATCATGACGCCTGTAAGGACTCTCATCTGCATATAAAAGTTTATTATTATATTGTATCCACGTCAGGATGAATTAAGCCTCTGACCAAGACTCAAACATGTCATCAGAAGGTCACAGCATGGATGAGCTCCAAACACACATCCATGATGTAGTAAACACGCCTCTATCACGCCAATGACATCAGCAGATAACAAATCACTTCAGACTCACAAGCATTTCCAGATTAACCAGGGAGGGGTTCTGAAGGCTGTTTCCTGTTTCCCTCCTCACACACAGACACACACACACACACAAAGAGATAAAAAGGAAATGGCTTGTGGACGTGCAGTATTTCCTGTCTGCTGCAGGATGACTTCCTGTCTCTCGGATAAAGATCCATACTTTGTTGCCATGGGGACAAACAGCGTTAACTCTTAGCTGGATCAACATTTGTGTTTGTCTGGTCTGGTCCAGGAGAGTCAGAGGTTTATACAAGAAAGTTATATTTTCAAAGGAAAAAAAAGAAGAAAAGTTGCAATTTTCAAGTTTAAAGTTTCAATTTTCTATGAAAAAAAAAACTTGATTTAATAAAGGAAAATCACATGTGAAAAATACTGAAGTTGTGTGAAAAAGATTGTGACTTTTAGACACTGGACAGACGTCCAGCCAATCAGGAACCATGAGATGCGCTATTTGGCTACAAGCTCCTGGAGGGAGGGAAAATATTTAAGGGCAGGAAAAAAAAAATATCAGGATTTTAAAGAAAAATAGCTGAAAATTGTCCTAAAAAGCTCCAGATTTTTAGAGAGAAAAAGTCTGAGAAAAAAAGTTCCAACTTTGTAGGAAAGAAAATAGATTTTCTTTTCACCCCCCAAAAAGTAGGGTTTTTTTGGCCTAGAAGTTTGGCCAAGAATTTATGACCACACGATTTTTTTCCACACAAAAAAATTTGCTTTTAGTTTTAAAAAAAATCATATTTCTTTCTTTTCTGTTTTTTTTTTCACTATGAGGTGACGATTTAATAAGGAAAAAAGTCAAGTGGTGCAGAACATTGTGATCATCATCATCAGAAAATCTTGTTTACCTGGGACCAGGAAGAGTTGGTTGCCGTGGCGACAAGTTCTCCTCCTCCTTCCCATCCTGCTGCTGCTGCTCGGCGCTCTGGCTCTTCAGGAAACTCTTGGCCTCTCTGGAGTCGACCAGAACCTCCTTATTCACCCTGACAGACAGAATTCAGAAGTCACACCATCAAACCTCCTGCTGTTTTTATTTTGTTTTTTAATCTTACATAATTATTTTTATTTTTCTCTTTCTTGCTTTTTGAATAAAATCTCTTTTTGTATGACCCCTCTAATGCACAACATGGGTCACAAAGACCCATATCAATTTTTCATGTTATTTCTGTGAAATATCTTTCAAATAATTGAATTTTATCATTTACATTCCAATTATTCAATAAATTGTTCTTTGTTTAGCACAAATTCTTACATTATGAACAAGCACAGCTTTTTTTTTAACATCAGATTTACGCACATCAATCAAACTTTATTTCTATTGCACTTTTCATACAAATGAAATGCAACTCAAAGTGCTGTACAGTGATTGAACAAAGAAACATATTAAAACAAGAAAAGAATAAAAGCTATAAAAAGAAATACAAACAAATTTAAGAAAAATTAAAACCCTATATAAACGCCAGACTAAATAAATCCTCTGGCAGGATGCTCCAGCGCTTTGGAGCGTAGAAGCTGAAAGCAGCTTCACCACATGTTTCTATTCTTGCTTTTGGAACAAGGAAAAGAGAAGAACCAGAAGATCTGAGGGGTCTTCCTGTGTCGTAGACTAAAAGCATCTCAGAGATGTACTCTGGTGCACGACCATGAAGCGCCTTAAAAACTGTTAAAAGAAGTTTAAAATCAATACAGAAAGTAACAGGTAGCCAGTGTAAAGATTTTAAAACAGGTCTAATGTTCACTGTCCTTTGCCAGCAGTTGAGCTGCTGAATTTTAAATCAATGGTAATTTATTTATAGTATCTTTTGGTAGATCAGAGAGGAGAGCGTTACAATAGTCTAACCTGCTGTTGATAAAAGCGTGCACCAGTCTCTCTGTGTTCCTCAGAAAGAGAAAAAGGCCTCATTTTGGCAATGTTTTTTAAATGATAAAAGGTAGTTTTTGTTACCTGGCGTATGTGTGGTTTAAAATTAAAATCACAATCAAATAAAATGCCCAGGTTCCTTGCCTCTTGGTTTGGGTTTAGACCATCCCTTTCGGGGATCAATAAAGTTATATCTATCTATCTATATGAAATTGGTTTGGAGGCCACTTTCTCTCTCTGAGCTTTAGAACCAATAAAAGTACTTCTGTCTTTTCCAGGTTGAGTTTTAAAACAAACATTCTGTGACATCCAGGCTTCAAAATCTAAAATACAGCTAAAAAGTGAGTCAATTTACCAGCGTCATCAGGAGACATGGCTACATAGAGCTGAGTATCATGATGACACTGCCTAGGGGTAACATATACAAGTTAAAAAGAAGTGCTCCTACAGGTAACCTTGTATTCTTTGGGGAAGTGATCAGAGCAGAACTGAGGTCAAGTAGTACCAGAACTGTAAGTTTGTTTTTGTCCAGATTATTTCTTATATCATTTACTACTTTTCAAAGGGCTGTTTTCTAATTTGGAGCTAGAGTTTAAAAAGGTAGTTAAATGGGCTGCTGCATAGCCTCGTGGTTAAAGCAGGTGGCCCATGTACTGAGGCTCAGTCCTCATGCAGCGCTCGCTGGTTCGACCCCCCGTGACCCTTTGCTGCATGTCTCCCCCATTCTCTCTGCCCCACATTCCTGTCTCTAGACTGTCAATAAAAGGCCACTAGTGCCAAAAAAATGTAAAAAAAATTAAATATATGAATGACTATCCTCTGTTAGATTTTTTGTTCATCGCTCAGAAGATAATGCTAACCACTAAGTATCTAAAGTGACGACAGTTAGCCATTTGCTACAGTGGCTGTGTGGTTAGTAGAGGAACAACAAATCCGACTTCCTGGGAGGAGTGAACCCAGAAGTGGGAATGTTGGTGTTTGGGAATGAGAAGCTCTTTTCACACACCTGTGGGTGATGTCACATCAGGTTTGTCCAGTTCTTTTTACAGTCTGTGGTTGAACTTGTCACGTCCAGACTGGTCGTGCTCCTTATTGCGAAAATCACTGCTGACTTTATAATTAAAATGGATGTCAATTCTTGTCAGCTTTTTGCTGTTGCTCACTCTTTGAGAATTTGAAAGTTGACGGCAAGCTATTGACAAAAATCTTCTTCAGGAAGCCTAGGTCTTTCAGTGTTTCAGCAAGATATTCAGATCTTCTGTCAGTCTGTTGTGGAGAGTTGAGTCTGCAGTCATCTGCTGGAGGAGCAGAATCAGAGCTAGACACTTAAAGAAACTGAATAAACTGATAAAGAAGGCTGCTTCTGTTCTGGAGGATACTAAAACCATCATGGACAACCTTGAACATCCTTTACAACATAGTGATTCAGCAACAGAGAGGTTCTTCAGATCTTCTGCAACACAGACCTCTACAGGAGATCCTTCCTGAAACAGCTAGAACCTTCTACAATAAATCTTTGAAGAGATTTAAATCATGAAACTGGTACAGTAATTGAATTTCCCCTCTGGGATCAATTAAGTATTTTTGAATTGAGTTTGTTTAAGAGCATCAGTGTGTGAACACAGCCGACGTCCTCGCAGGAGACATAAACCAGAACACGCATGTACAGTCACACGTGTGATGCGACTCAACCTTCATCACAGAGTTGGTTCAGAAGTTTCTGAAAAGGCTCCTCAAATCTTCAGACACAAACGGACTGATCTGTTAGCTTTGAGGCACAAAAGCAGCTGTGAAATCAGACAAAGCTTTGATGCGACAGAAGACAGACAGGCCACACTTTCATGTACAGATATGTGTGACTGTCGAGTTTTCAGCCTGAAGCGTTTGAGGTCGTTTCTGGGGTCTTTGTTGTTGTTTCAGGCCAGTCTCCCATCTTAATGCTGCATTTCCTCCCCAGTTAAGGTTAATCTGGATTAACGGGGCATGTTTCCAGCAGCAGAATGTCTCAGTTTTCTGTCATTTCTGTTTGTCCCCTGCTTGGTGGCCAGCTTTAGAATACTCAGCTTCCTGCTCGTGTTGAAGCACCAACGTAAACCAACGTCGTAAACTGTAACCTTCAGACACGCCCTCTGACCAACGTGCCTCAGCAATTTCTTTTCACTCCTTTTTATGAAGTATGTTGAAAGTTAATTGGTTATTAAGGAGCTAACATCTTTATGTGGGGTCACCTGAAGGGTCATATGGGCTGAAAAATGGCGGTGGCGGTGTCTTATCTGAGTTCCTCTTGGGCCAATCACATTAGCAAACCTAAGCGGGGCTGACACAACCCGTCTAGGACGCCATTTTCAGTCCATTTACTGTATATCTTGGACTGGACTTTGAGTTCCAGGGGGACTGCACCTGGACACCACTGGATCGAAATACAGCCAATCAGAGAAAGGAAGCATGTGATGGTTTTCTTTTCCTCGTACTGTGAAGACTGGAACCTGGCTGGGACAGCAGCTGTGTACCAGCCCTGCCCCGTCTTTGGCATTTACATTTTTGTGTTGCTTTTTTTTTGTATAACTAATTGCACCAGCAGCCACTAGGTGGTGCTGGTTCTTTTCTGCAGCGCTGTAACTACCTCTTGTTTGTAGTTCCTGTATGTAGCTCAGATGTTGAAACAGAGCAATAAAGTGTATCTTATGTGAGTTGGAGCTGATAGATGTTGAGCATCAGTCGTTTCTAAAGATGATGCAGAAAACTATCACTCTACCCGACTCGAAAATGATGAAGAACAAGTAGCAGCAGGAAATACGACGATGAAGAACAACAAATACACCAAACAGATCAATCACATTTCTTGCAGCCTGCGTCGATGCGACTCGTAGTTACATTTGGAGAGAGGTGTGTGTCAGACTTTGGTGTAGCTTACGGTGTTGGTGTGACAGAGCGCCGTCATGTCAAACAGTCACTGCACACACCCACATGCACACCTGAGGTTACCTCAGGACCGGTTTACACGCCACAAAAGTAAATGTTTAAGGTGAAAGCGTCTGCCTTATGGAGGCAAAGATATATTAGTGCACACGTTCATCTGCGCTACAGGTTAGACGCCGCTTACCTCGTTACGTCTGGGTGTTGTCACTTCCGCTAGCCAACCTCAGCAGCTAGACATCAGCTGTTAAGAAACGGCTGATTTCAGGTCAGAGGAAGTGACATCACGTCACTCAACATGTTCCCACCAAACATTTCTTTTTGTTTATTGTATTTATTTTGTGATTATACCGACCTGTGTGATTATTATAAGATGATAATAATGTATGTCATTTATATGATTTTTCTATTAATTATAAAACAGCATTGTTGGCTGTATAGGGGAGAAAATCATATTTATTGATAAATGTTTGCATAATGGGAGGGGCTTAGAATGTATAAGAGACTGCCAGAAGAGTCTGTGTGGGGGTAGAGAGTGGAGGTATTGGATTATCGGATTATTGGATTATTATCCTGAGAGTGGAGCCATTTTTGAATCCTGGATGACTGGAGGACCAGTATCACTTTTGTACATATGTAAATATTTCTTTGCCTTTTCTACACTGAACTGCACTGCTGAGCACAAGTGGGAGCACAAGCACAATAAAAACCCACCAACAACAACAAACAGCTTGCCATCATTTTATTTCACTGTGAAGGGGTCTTAGCGCACACACCCACATGGCTCAGAGCCTTTATAAATGTATCGTTTTGTTTCTGTTTCAGCCAACCAGTGAGGAGGACCTCTGTCCCATCTGCTATGCCCACTCCATCTCTGCCATCTTTAAACCCTGCTCACACAAGTCCTGCAAGTGAGTCCCCACAAACGCATCACACCCACAAACGCTCATTCTGTACACTGATGACTGCGTTCTCTCTGCAGAGCCTGCATCAACCAGCATCTGATGAACAACAAGGACTGTTTCTTCTGCAAAGCTACCATCACCGGGGTTGAAGACTACAGCAAGCCTGCTCCCTAACACACACCCCGACACACACCTGACCGACACACGCCCAATGCGGACCCCACACACAGCACATCGGACACACACTCGACACATCCCAGACACACACCTGACACACACCCGACACACAGCTTAGTTAGAACAAACGTGAAGCTTTCCACACGAATAAAACCCAAAGATCCTCACGACTGCATCACTTCTGAGTCTTTTATTTTGAAATGTATGAAGTGAACGTTACTTAAACACTCAAACATTTTTTGTTTTTGTTTGGCCGTTTTTTTTTTGTTTGTTTTTTTGTTGTTGTTTTTGTGTTGTTCAGGTAGAGGATGTGTGTGTTTGCAGGTTCATCATTTTCTGTTGCTGTGAAATGTATCAATGTAACCACATTAAATTATTTATCCTCAACCAATCAGAAGGCTCAATGTGCTTGTCTCTAAGTTTCTAAGTCTCTAAGCACTTTTTAAATGAAATGAAAATCCATCCATCATCTATACCCGCTTTGTCCTGTTCAGGGTCACAGGGGTCTGCTGGAGCCCATCCCAGATCACTTTGGGCGGAAGGCAGGGGTCCACCCTGGACAGGTCGAAATGAAAATCAACATTTTTAATTAAAATAGAAGATATTTGAAAAATCAAGATTTCAAAAACTTTACATAAACTAAAAATAAATTCAGTTGATTTTTAATTGCTTTTAATGTTGTAAGTTTGTGTTAAAAAAATATATAAAGTAATATAAATCTAAAAATTATATTACAAATTTAGATTTTTTATTTAGATATTTTATTTTTAAATAAACTTTGCTGTAATTGTTGGTTACGTCTTTTAAAAATAAATTACACATTTTAGAAAGATTGCATTTTTTTATGAACTTTTTTATTTGAATTATATTAAAAATTTAATAAAACAAAATACAAATCAGTCATTTTTTTCACTTGAATTTCATAATGTGTTTGTAATTTGAGTGTTAGTGTGCCTGTCACTCTAAAATTTTGCTTTCAATTTAAATTGATATTTCAAAGTGAGGAGAAGCTTTGCAGCTGGAACTTCCCCAACTCACTCATTTAACAGCTGCTACATACTAACTTTACTGGGAACATTATTATTTACTGACAGCTCTTATGAACAACTGAATAGGTTAATGTAACAGGTATGGGTTTGGAAGGAATTAACTTTCATACAAAAGTTCATAACGTGAACAATTGTTTATAGGCAGTGAACACAGCGATGAAATGTACAATTTGACAAATTTTGACAAGTCTTGAAAAAAGATGCTCTGCAATAGATGAGCAGCCAGTAAGAGCGAATGCCGAGAAAAATATTAATTTAAAATTTTTTTTTCACAATACAAATATTAAGAATAACAATGAATGCAAAGTGAGTGAGAAGAAGATCTAAACCAAATCAATATTTACTGTGACCACTCTTCACCTTAAGAAGCATCATTCTTCTAAGGTTCACTTGGACACAGTTTGTAGACAAACTCAGTGTTGTAGCCATTTTCCATGAATATGATTTAAATATATCAGAATTAAGACCATATTTATGTAAGACTCCTTTAGTTTGATGTATTTTCTTAGACAGAGGGCTGTTGTGTGACATCACAACACTTACAATTCTGACCGGTGACTAATGACAAAATAGAAAAACTATTTTCATTGGCTGCTGTGTTGTCTGAAAACACTGAGCCCCTGAAACAAAAGTCTCTTTTACCAACATACTTTCAGTTAGTTTATCCATAAAAGTAGAGCTCCTGTTATGTGTTTTGCATATTTTAGTGTCTGAAAAGATACAAAAAAAGAATGTTCAGTCAAAACATTTGCATTCTGATATCATTGTGTTGTTTGCAAAAGCATTGAGATCCAATGATAGTGAGACAGGCTGCAGCTGCTCGCACACGTATGTGGACTTGAACATCTTTGGAGAACTAACCAGATCCTCTGTGGATATGGGCACGGTCAAATCCTTGAATCTCTTCATGTAATCCCAGACACTCGATGATGTTGAGACCAAGACTCATGTCACAGGTCTTCCAGGACTCTTCCCAATGGGATGGTCAGAATCACAGGACCCAAATGCATGATTGGCAGGTTGAGAGCAAGCAATCCAAGAAAGGTCGACCAATCCACTCATCAGACCTTCAGGAACAAAATGACTTCTGCAACAATCATATATGTCATATATGTCCCCTGTCCAACTGTGTGCTGGAAAGCACCCCTAAAGGAGACTCCCTTGTTCTGCTGAGGGGACTTCAACTAGCACAATAGCAAAAATAATTATATGTCAGTGAAATAATGAATTAATTAATCATAGTCAGACTAACAACGATTCATCTGTTGTCCAAAATAAAATTTAGAGAAGTTAAAATTTGAAAGGATTTTTTTTTTTTGAATACTTTTTGCATCAGATTTTATAATATTTTTTTGTTTCCATTACAATAAATTGTAGAATTAAAGATATATTTGAGTTAAAATGTAAAAATAAATGTCATTTTTAAAAGAAAATCTTGAATAGATATAATTTTAGATTTGCTTATATTATATTAAAATTTAAGCAATTTAAAAAATAAAATAAATGCATGCATTTTTAAATAAATTTGAATTAAATTGTATTAAAAGGTAATTAGTAAACTTTGATTGATTGATTCTGCTGAACTATAGCCACAACCAGCATTGATGGCCTCTACATGATCAATGGAAGCGGGTCGAACATCCAGCAACCCGACACGGAGACGGAGACGGAGACAGAAATATCTGCACCGGAGACCCCGGAGATGAAGATGAGGAGGAGGAGGAGTAGGGCTGCCAAGGACGCTGATGCCAGTAGGTGTATTTATAGAGGAACAGGAGCCTTTGTTTGTGTCCTGATCGATGGAGAAGCAACACATGAGCTCCACAGATGGAAAACTGTGTTTCAGCTCCAATAAATGGGTCAATGACACAGAGTGGAAAACATTTCAGCTTTTAAAGCAGCTCAAGGACTTTCTGCAAGTCCACAAAATCCCAGATCAGGAAAAGCTGGCACGACGTAGAAAATGCAGATAAAAATATTTTACACAAAGTGACGTTTATTTCTTTTGAGACAGAAGGAATGTTTATATGTTAATTTGTTTTCTCTTACAAGCTTCATTTCATTTGTTAATAAACATTAGTTTTTACATGTCAGACATGCAGAAACAGGACAGTAAAGACTTTGCCATTTCTTCTAACAATGTTCAAAAAGTGCTTTCAGACCAGAGAAACCAGCCATAAGGACTGCCTCTGAGCCCAGAGATGTTGGTCTGTCAGCTGCAGTTTCTCTGCAAAGACATTACTTTTGTCTCATTTTTGCATTTTTGGTTTTGAAATCCTTCACCTTTTTTTTTTGGTGACATCAAAGCTCGTAATCTTTGAGGTCCCACAAGGTTCAGTTTTGGCACTTAATCTCTTATATATTAATAACATTTGTGAGACTTCAAAACTTTTACACTTTGTCTCATTTGCAGATGATATAAATTTACTTTCTTCATCTGATAATTTAACAAAGTTATCCAATAACATTAAAATTTAAATGGTTAAACTTAAATCTTGGTTTAATGTAAATAAGCTATCATTAAATTTGGAAAAAAAAAAAAAACTAAGTAAATGGTATTTTCTACTAAAGAAAAAGGATAACATTCAGTTATTACTTGGAGGCATAAATATTGAGAAGGTCTCAGAGATCAGGTTTCTGGGAGCTCTTATTGATGAAACGCTGACATGGAAATCTCATATAGCACATACCATCAATAAGTATCCTTATTCTGAATAAGGTTAAAGTTTTTCACTGTAAGACAATGAGAAGTTATACTGTTAACTTATATTGCCTTATTTTAGTAACTGTGTGTAAGTTTGGGGTAACATATGTCAGCAACATAAATTCATTGAATCTCTTGTAAAAATAAAAAAGAAAGAAAGAAAGAAAAAGGATCTGAACTGCAGCTGTTCTCAGTCATGTTTAAAGCAAAAGACAAAATATGGCCAGAGACTTTGCAAAAGATGAGAATCATTGAAGGAACTCTGATTTCAAACTGTATCGATTTAAAACAAATGTGTATCTCAGCTGCTTGAGTCAAACTTTGGAATTCTCAACATGACGATTGAAAAGGTTGTACAGATATTTCTCTTCAAAAAGATGTATAAGGAGAAAACAGTATAGACTTGAAATCTAACTGGATGTGGATGTTTATTTATTTTGAGTTGATTTTTTTTTCTATGTTTAATTTTTTTTTCGATGTTGTAGTTAATAAGAGTGAGTTTGATGGTGAATGTAAATAGAAATAATAGACCATCTTAGACTTTTGTGTTAAAGTGAGGGGCAGTTTATAAATAAGAATTAGATTCTTCAAACTGCTCCTTTCTGATCTTGAAATTGTCGATTTAAATGAAACGTACATTAAGGGAAGGTGGCTCAGTGGTAGAGGGTTTGGCCATGAACCTTAAGGTTGTTGGTTCGAGCCCCCTCCTGGGTCCACCGAAGTGTCCTTGGACAAGACGCTCCTCCTGGTTGTCTGGCCAGCACCATTTTATGGCAGCTCTGCTGACAACTGGTGTGTGTGTGTGAATGAATGCTTACATTGTAAGACTTACAAAAGACAAAATATGGCCAGAGAGTTTGCAAAAGATGAGAATCATTGAGGACAATCTGATTTCAAGCTTTACAAATGTAAAGTGCTTTGGTGCTGTAGAATTACAGTTGTAAAATGTTATATAAGTCCAATCCATTTAATCACATGAACCTCCTGGCTGAGTGTTAGCATTAGCCTGTTAAAGTTTAAAATAAAATTTTAAAAGATTTTTTTTTAAACTTAGAAATAATATGAATGTAACTTTTCATAAGCAGCTTTTCATGTAAATTAAAATTAAATAATTTCTTTTGTAAAATGATCTTCATCAAAATCAAACTTTTCATGTAAAACCTTTTTTTTCTATTGCCGTTTGTTTTCTTCACTTCACCTAAAATCGTCACTTTTTTTGTTTCCTTAAACCTTTTCATCTAAAACTCCCGTTTGTTTATATTTAAAATCAAAAGTCAACTTTTCAGCTGTTGACTTTTCAATGTGACTTCACAACTTTTTAGATATAAAATTGTAACTTTTTTTCTCAAACTACCACTTTTATGATAAAAATCATCACTTTTTTCTTCTTTTTTTTCCAAATCTTTCAAATGTAAAAATCACATTTTTACATACAACTTTTTTTCACTTGAAAAATTTGAAAGAGAATGTAAAATCATCTCTTTTTTGCTCATAAAATTAACATCATAGAATTGTGACTTAAAAAAACGACTTAAATCACGACTTTGTTCATGTAAAAAGCATTATGTATGTTTATGTCCATATTTTAAGTATATCTGTTGTGCTTCAGGAAAGTCATTCTTGAACATTCTAGACTATTAAGGTTTTCACGACATGAATCCAAACAGATGTTACCTCTGAAAGTAGAAGATTTCAACAACAACAATTTGCTTATATATTTTCTTTCTAGTACAGGAACCACTCAAGGTACTTTTACAACGCAAGCAGCTTTCTCTCACTGGCACACACACATTAACTAGATCAATTTATTTAATGGATCAAAGTACTCCTATAATTGCTCCTATTATTCTTATAATTTCTCCCATAAATCAAATTACATCATAGTTTATATAAATGGCGCCAAGGCAAAATTTTGTGCTACCAGTTAGTCAAAACAGCATCTGTCTTTGGGGTAGGAGGAAACAGGAGGAGTACCTGAGGAAAAGCTACACAGTCCCAGAGAGAACATTCAAACTCCACACAGAAAGACTAGCTGAACCAACTTCCAACTGAACCTTTTAGCTCCATATGTCAAAGCTTACCACTGAACTACCGTGCTACCATCATAGTAGGACCCAACACCACTTTGGTAGGATCTAACATCACTTTAGTAGGACCCAGCATCACCATGTTAGGACCCAACATCATCATGTTAGAACTCCACATAACCATGTTAGGACCCAACATCACCATGTTAGGACTCCACATCACTTTGGTATGACCCAACATCACTTTAGTAGGACCCAACATTACTTAGGTAGGACCTAACATTACTTTGGTAGGACATAACGTCACTTTAGTAGGAGACAACATCAACATGGTAGGACCCAACATCACCATGTTAGGACCCCACATCACTTAGGTAGGACCCAACATCACTTTAGTAGGACCTAACATCACTTTGGTAGGACATAATGTCACTTTAGTAGGACCCAACATCACCATGTTAGGACCCCACATCACTTAGGTAGGACCCAACATCACTTTAGTAGGACCCAACATCATTAAACTCCACACAGAAAGACTAGCTGAACCAACTTCCAACTGAACCTTTTAGCTCCAAATGTCAAAGCTTACCACTGAACTACCATGCTACTGTCATAGTAGGACCCAACACCACTTTAGTAGGACCCAACATCACCATTGTAGGACCCAACATCACTTTGGTAGGACCCAACACCACTTTAGTAGGACCCAACATCACCATGTTAGGACCCAACATCACCATTGTAGGACCCAACATCACTTTAGTAGGAGATATCACCATGGTAGGACACAGCATCACCATGGTAGGACGCAACATTCACTTACTTTACTACTGGAGTTGTTTCATACTTAAATCCACCATTTACATGCAGACATCTTTTCATTTTATAGGAGATGCAACCTGAAACTCAGGACCCACCAGGAAGGGTTAACATCATCAGGAGTTAAACGAGGCTCAGCCGTTCTTCCCTTCTTGCTGTTGAAGTTTGTAGTACAATGCTACTCTCTGGTGGTGAAGGCGTGTACTGCATTTAAGGCTCAAACCATCCATCCATCCATCCATCCATCATCTATACCCGCTATTTCCTGTTCAGGGTCACGGGGGTCTGCCGGAGCCTATCCCAGCACACTCCGGGCGAAAGGCAGGGGTACACCCTGGACAGGTTGCCAGTCCAGGCTCAAACCATCATCTATGAAAAGTGTTTTACTACGAATTCCTTCTAAAGTCAGAAAGAAAACAAATGTTGTCCCTCAATGATTTCTGTTACATGAAAGTAAAGTCAATAGATGTGGTATTTTTGAGAAAGCGGAGCTCAACATGTTCTATTAATTGAATCCTGGTTTGTTTTAGTTGTACGAATGCTAAACCAGGCTAACAAGATGCAACAATGTGAAACTAGGTTTAATTGGTTCACAGAGAGAACGCATGATGCTTATTTTTCATCAAATGAAATACAGATTGTAATGAAAACGTGTTAAACACCTAATATGCTAAGGAAGAAAAAGGGAGTGAGACTCTGGAAAACTGATGGATGGAAGTTTATAGTAAAGAGAAAATTAAAATAACTTCTGACTGTCCTATGACTGAAACTTTATGTCCACGTAAAAAGAAAACCACAACAACTCATGCATAGATGTAGAGCAGAATCAATATAAATTACCTCAGTTTCTGAACTACCCTTCCTTCCACTCTCAACTCAACTCTGTCAGCCTGCGGGAACGCAATCAAAATCACCAAATCCTGATTTCCAATTATGCAAGAACCCCTTCCATGGTGGGCCTCTACTGATGTCCTTTGAGCTGCCCCCAGTCTATTCCCTGCTGCATGACACTGACCCAACACACCAGTACCAACTGTGATTCAGCCTGAAGTTCTGGTTGTGATCACCAGTTGGTCCTGAATATGCTGGCATAAGCTGGGGCATAACATCCAACATCACCACACATCCACCATACGCTCATCATCTACTATTGCCAAGTTTTTTGATTTTGTGACAATTTTACTTTTCCCCCTTTATAAAAAACAAAAAACAAAAAAATCACAATAGTGGAATTTCCTCACTTTCATAAGGACATTTTAGGACAAAAAGCTGAGTCTTGGTTTTAGAACAAAAAGTCAGGATGTTACAAAAGTTTACAAAAACCCCCAAAACTTTCTTTAATTAAAAAAAAGAAAAGAAAAAAAAGACATGATTTGTGGTTTTAAGACTGAGCTGCAATCATATAAAAGCCACAATTACAATAAAAAATCTGCAATAAAAATTAAAAAAATAAATAAAATAAGAAACCAAAAAGTACCAACAGTGCGAGTCTCACAATTTCACAAAAAAACATTTGTAATTTTAGTCCAAAAAGTTGTAATTATACCAATATTGTATATATAAAAAGCAACAACAAATCTCTATTTAGTTCTCAATAGATTAGGATTTTATTAAGCTTTTGTGACAAATGTGCTTTTTTATGGCAAAAAGGTTCAATAGTAATGAGATGAAATTTTGTTTACAAAAGTGACAACTTTGTAAAGTATTTTGTGCCAAAAAGATTGTGATTTTATATTAAAACATTTTCCAAAATTATATTACATATTAATAATATAAATACTAATAAATACTGAATAATATACTAATGTTAGCCAGCATCCATGAATCTGTTGAGGCCACTGATGCTTAAAGCAGGCTGGGTTGTCATGGTGATCGCAGCTGGTGCCGGAGTGAGTCTGATTGCCTTGGTCCTTATTTCCGATGTTGTTTCATTATGTCCGGAACCATTTCCTGACATTCCTGGTCCAGTGCTGCTGCTCGTGTACAACTGTTGACGGGTTTGGATCAGTTGCTGCACCACATCATCGTTGACCAGCAGAAGACCACATTCCTCTGAGTGGAGGAAGAGCAGCTTCTTTAAATATCTGCAGAAACTACAAACAAGTTTCCAACGTTTCACCTCCTGAGGAGCGGCATCGCTGCTGATTCAGCACGAGTATGTCCTGTCTGGATTTCTTTGCACAACAGCTGTTGCTGCACATCAGTTTGGAGATGGTTAGAAAATCATTTCCAATTAATGTTGAACTTCTACAACTAGAGTCGATCGATACAGTTTTTTCAGGGCCGATAGCAATTATTAGTAATCATGGAAGCTGATAAACGATATTTGGACTGTTTATTTAGTATTTAACAAAACAAGTGCAGGGAGCTTCCAGGTTCAGCAGCATCTCAAAATTTCACAGAAAATTTAAATAAATAAGTAGATTTCCTGTACTTTAGTCAAGGAAAATAAAGTATTTCAAATTTAAACATAACTAAAATGTTCTTAACAAAAAAGCAAAGACTTTCTAAACTTGGCAGCAGCTCATACAGTCAACTGAAAAGGTAAATAATCCAATCCAACTTTGTTTGTAGAGCACTTTAAAACAAACACAAGGGACCAAAGTGCTGTTCAGAAGAATAATTAAAAACAAAATAAAAGAATAAAAACACAAAGATAGAAAAGATTTTAAAAAGACATAAAACAGACAAAGCAATCAAAGAAAAATAAAAGAATAGTACATTCAGCATCTCACATGGTGTTAAAAAGCCAAGGAAAAAAATATGGATTTTAAGATGGGATTTAAAAATAGACAGAGGGGAGGCCTGTCTCATGTAGAGAGGCTGATCGTTCCGTAGTTTAGGAGCTGCCACAGCAAAGGCATGGACACCTCTGAGCATGTGCTTTGTTTTAGATCCACTCAGCAGCAGCTGATCATCTGACCTGAGAGAGTGGAGAGTGTATGAGGCTGCAGTAGCTCAGAAAGGTAGGGTGGGGCAAGACCACCGAGGGATTTAAAAGTAAATAAAAGAATTTTAAAACTGATCCTAAAATGTACGGGCAGCCAGTGAAGTGAGGCTAAAATGGAAGGGTTAATGATGTGACGGCGACGGGCAGCAGCGCAAGGATTAACTGTGGCAAGAGCAACCTCAAATAATACGGGCAAATGATCAGAGAATGCTGCGTCACAAATCTCTAAGTTAAAAACAGGCAAATCAAAAGATAAAACAAGATCAAGTGTGTGTCCGCGTTCTTGTGTGGGACCAGACACAAACTGCGCAAGTTTAAAAGAGTCAATGAGGCTCATAAAGTCCTTTGCCAATGGCTTATCAGGACAACACATATGAACATTAAAGTCCCCAACAATAAGGACCCAGTCTATTTGGGAGGCTGATAAACCACTGCGCACAACACAGGATGGAAGCGACAAACTTCAAACAGGCTCAGTTCAAAGCTGGTGAACAAGAATGTAACAAAGGCTGGTTACATTTATTGTGGCAATTCCTCCACCTCGGCCTGATGTCCACAGGGAGTTAAAATAGCAGCAGTTCTGATGTAAAAGTTCAGTGAAAGCACTGGACTCACCACTGCTCAGCCAGGTCTCAGTCACACAGAGAAAGCCCGACTGAAGAGGCCGCAAGTTAGACAGATTCACCCCACGCCGACAGGGATGGGGAAAACAGGGGTTGACGCATCTCATCTGGGCCAGTAACAGGTACCAGTCAGGTGTCGGCGGAGTCCAGCGGGCGCAGAGAAATCAAGTTGCGAGCCGTAGAAAAGCTCGCCATGCACACCTTCAGCCTCACCAACTGAATGCTGCATTTACCTTTGCAGCGGAAGTGAGGTGGAACTAAGATGCGGAAAGGTGAGCTGGGATTACCGACAGAAAAGGGGGAAAAGTTTTATATACAGTCCAAATTCACCAGATCTTTGGTAGAAAGTCAAAGATCCAGCAGTGTTTGGCGATCATAGTTTAGAAGGACCAGAAAGCAGATTTGTTCAGTATGTCCTCCTGTGAGACTCGTGCTCTCAGAAATTGCATAACAGATGAGGGTGGTACTTTCTTGCTTGTTTGTCAGGTAACTAGAAGCGTCCTTCATTCTGTCTCCCCTTTACACCTGTCAATCACTGGCTCATTGAGGTACAGATGTAATTCATCAACAGGTGCTGGCCAGTAGGTCACTCATGTGACGTGCCAACAGAGAGCTGAACATTTCATCAACTCGTTGTTTCGGTATGTCTCTTCTCTGTTGCCTTTTGTGGGTGTTGCTGTCTTTCTCATGCAACCCCATCAGCAGCAACCTGCTCTTCTCGACTGGTCTGTTGTGTGGCAGCACAAATCCTCTTTCAGCCATTCTTTGGCCTCGGTCAATGCAGTGGAGAATTCATGATTCTTATAACGAGGATCTAAGAGGCAGGCCAGCACCAGAGGTTTTGTTCCTCTAGTTTTGAGAACAGTTTAGTCAAACTCTCCCTCATGACTTCTCTGAGTGTTCTGATGCCTTCTGTTGATGGCTCTTCATTATCTTGAAGCAGCATCTTCAGCACAGTCTGGCAGGGAATGGTGCAGGATGCTGAAGACTAGTTATGGGATGAGAATGTTGACCAAACTGGATGCAAGGACACACTGGTGAGCAGAAGGACTTGCAAGTTCTCCGTGTTTACCAGAGTAGATGGTAAGAGTACGCTTTTGCTCCAGCGTTCTTTGCAGCATGTGAAGCGTTGAGTTCCACCGTGTTTGTAACAGCTTGAATTATGCTGTGTTCTGGCAGGTTAAGTTCTCTCTGAATGTTTCTTTTAAGTGCTGCTTGGCAAAGATTGAGTGGTGGAAATGTGTGAAATGTCTTCTTTAACATTGCAATGACATCTGTGATGGCTCTTTGACTTGACAAGCCATCATTCACCACGAGTTGCAAAGTGCACTGTGCAGCTGAGGTCTGGAAATTCAGCATCACCCTTGTGTTTAAAATAACCTGCTTTCTGTTCCATTCATTGTGTATGAAGTGGCATGTCAGGCTTATGAGTGACTGATGCTCCAGACCAGTTATCAGTAGGGGAGGATAGAGCATAACCAGCATTCTCTGGTTGAATCATGACTGATTTTTTTCTGAAACCTCGTGGTGGATTTTGTGTAGCTTCTCAGTGCGAATCGTAGCTCTGCTGCAGCTATGAGGTGCTTAAAGCCAACATCAGTGAATGGCTGGTTATCACTGACAATCAACTCTGTGATCTGCTTGTTGATTAGTTTCGATCTATCATCAGAGTTTGTCCACTTTCTTTGATTTGGAAACATGTCCTCTATTGTTGGCTGAGATGGGGTTGTCTCTTGTTGAGAT
The DNA here is from genome assembly GCA_037176975.1 of Arrhamphus sclerolepis. Classification (NCBI taxonomy): domain Eukaryota; kingdom Metazoa; phylum Chordata; class Actinopteri; order Beloniformes; family Hemiramphidae; genus Arrhamphus; species Arrhamphus sclerolepis. The sequence goes on from JBAMYA010047546.1 coordinate 22,101, forward strand.
TCAGCTTCGCGTTTCTTCTTTGTAGTTTCATACGACACAGGGTGATGAATCCTAAGATGGGACCACAGGTTTGAAGTACTTCTGTTTTTTCCTGTTGTTCCTACCATGCTGACCCCAACATTGCAAGTATTCCACTGTCCTGTAATACTGCCATCCAGCACTCCTCCATCCATCTGCAATGAAGGTTTGAAACAAGAGAGAGGGAGTTAAAAGTGGCGCCACATGTTAACATATGCATGTTATATTTCCTTTAGTGCAGAATTTGGAAATGTATAGTTGCTTATTTCAAGCTAGGCTACTAATTGTTAATGTTACTAACTAAATATAGCTGAAAACATTGCAAGCTACAGAAGAGCGGATTCATCTCTGAACACTGGTCATGTCCATGTAGGCCTTAGATGCAATTACTTAAATAGCAATATCTCCTCATCCTTCAGGAAACAGTCAAAGACAGCTTCAGGGCACACAACAGTTTTATCTCACTCTGCTCCTCTACAGCTTCTCATTTGGTTTCCGCACACGTGCACTTCTCCACTATCAGAACTTTAATAACACCATGCCAGAGGACTTCAGTTGGCTAACACTAGCATGTTTATGTTCAATGATGAGCACTGTCCTCCTTTATAACATACGCTCATCATATTTATTAAATAAATATTTATTAAATACGCTCATCTTTTCCTCTGTGTCTATCTGCTGCTGCTCTTCTTTCTCACACACATGGTCCTGGACTTCAGAACTTCTACTCCCGCAGATCTATTGCCAGTTTTTTTTTTTAGCGTGTGCTGCAGACTTGGTGCATTTTTTGGCCAAAAGAGTGAGAAGGCGCAGAAGAGGAAAGCGAGCAGGGGCCCTCATGCGTCTCCGCAGACGTGGATAACGCCACCATTACCTGGGATTTTACTCTCTAACGTTCGCTCACTCAACAATTAAATGGATGAGCTGGCACTGCTGATGAGAAGGAACTGAGACCTTTTTCCCTCTTGTGCTTTATACTTCACGGAGACGTGGCTCTGTGGACAGATCCCAGACTGTGAGCTACACCTGTAGGGATTTCAGCTGCTCCGTGTGAACTGTGACCTGGAGATCTGTTTCTACATCAACAGCGGCTGATGCAACAATGAGACTGTGATCTCTCAACACTCTTCTCCTGCTCTGGAATACTTCTTCATTTCTGCAAGCTATTTTACTCCCCGTGTGAGTTTGATTCATTCATTCTGGCTGCTGTTTACATCCCACCAGATGCGTATGAGCGTGAGGCTCAGCGAGCATCCGTGTACCAGCTTCTGCATGTGGAGCGGATTGTCCTGGACTCCTTAGTTACAGTTCTCGGTGACTTTAACAAGGGAAATCTGAGCCAGGAACTACCCAAATACAGACTGTTTATTAAATGCCCAACCAGAGCAGAGAACGCTTTGGATCACTGTTACATGACAGTGAGTGGAGTCTATTGTGTGGTGCCCCGCACAGCTTTCGGACTCTCAGACCATGTGATGGCTGAAGCTGGTCAAACCTGTAGTGAGGACTTCAAAGAAGTGGACCAGCGATGCTGTGGAGGAGCTACGCACGTGCCTGGATTCCACAGACTGGGATGTGTTCAGGGCTGCCTCAGACAATCTGGACTCGAGTGTGTTATAACAAGGACTGGAACAGCCTCAACTGCTTCTAGTGTTGCTTTGATGGCCCATCTGCCAGCCCTGACACCTCTCCAGACACCTCCACCGCACCAAAACCCACTTGGGACACCCCCTCCCCTACTATCCTCTGTATTCAGGAGCAGGATGTGCACAAACTGTTCAGGAAACTGAATCCCTGCGAGGCCCCCAGGCCGGACGGCAACTCCCCCTCCACCCTGAGACAGTGTGACTCCCACCTTCATGAACATCTTCAACAGTTCCCTGGAGCTGAACTGAATGGAAGCTACTGAACCAACTGAATCTACTAAACCAACTGAAGCTACAGAACTTATTGAAACTGCTGAAGCTACAGAAGCTGCTTGACTCAAGCTATTGGACCAACTGAAGCTAAACCAACTGAAGCTACTGAACCATCTGAAGCTACTGAACAACTGAAGCTACTGAAGCTACTGGACCAACTGACGCTACCAAACCAGCTGAAGCTGCAGAACCAATTGAAGCTGTTGGACCAACTGATTCTACTGAACCAATTGAAGCTACCAAACCTGCTGAAGCTACCAGACCTACTGAAGCTACCAAACCACTCAAAGCTACCAGAGCTACTGAAGCTACTGAACCTGTCGCACCTGTCACCTGTCTGGACTCCCTGGAAACCTACGCCAGGATCCTGTTTGTGGACTTCAGCTCTGCGTTCAACACAATCCCCTCAGCTCTGCTCCAAGACAAGCTCTCTCAGCTCAATGTGCCCAACATCTGCAGGTGGATCATGGACTTCCTGACGGACCAGAAACAGCACATGCATCTGGGGAAAAATGCCTCAGACATCCGGACCATCAGCACCGGTACCCCTCAGGTCTGTGTACTTTCCCCTCTGCTCTTCTCCCTGAACACAAACTGCTGCACCTCCAGCTATTAGTCTGTGAAACTGCTCAAGTTTGCAGATGACACCACCCTTATCAGGCTCATCTCAGACCGAGATGAGTTTGCCTACAGGAGAGAGGTGGATCGGCTGTTGTCCTGGTGCAGCAGCAACAACCTGGAGCTCAACTCCTGGAAGACAGTGGAGATTACCGTAGACTTCAGGAGAGTCACAGCCCCACCATCCCCCCTTGCCCTCATGTACTCCCCCACCTCCATTATGGACTCCTTCCGCTTCCACCATCACCCAGGACCTCAAGTGGGAGCAACCGTCGGCTCCCTCATCAAAAAGGCCCAGCAGAGGATGTTCTTCCTGTGGCAACTGAGGAAACTCAAGATGTTGACTAAGATGATGATGCAGTTCTACATAGCCATCATCGAGTCCATCCTCACCTCCTCCATCACGTGTGGTACACTGGGGCCACCACCAGGAACAGACATAGACTGCAGTGCATCGTGCTCACTGCTGAGAAAATGGTCGGCTGCAACCTCCCTGTACGTCTCAAGGCTTTAAGGTGTGCAGGTTGGATCACGGCTGACCCTTCTCATCCTGGACACAGTCTGTTCAACCTCCTCCCCTCTGGCAGGAGGATACAGTCCATCTGGACCAGAACCTCCCACCACAATATCAGCTTCTTCCTCTCAGCCATCAGACTCAGAAACACCAGCTGAATCACAGATTCAGTACATTTGTAAGTATATTTCTAGTGTTCTTTATCTCTTATTTTGATTCTGCATGCTCTTGTTTTTATTTGATTCTTTTTTATAACTACTTCCATTAACCTGTGTTTTTTGCACCACTACAATAAAACAAATTCCAATCTGTGAACATCTTCACAGAAATGGCAATAAAGTGATTCTGATTCTGATGCACATGCTGTGCATGTCGTTCGCCCATTGCTGATTGGCTCTCACATGTTCTGTGTAACCAATCAGGTGGTGTTATGGGAGGGACAATGCTCAAGACAGAGAAGTGAAAGCAGACCGGGGCAGAGACAGCAGGCTGCATCCAAGATGAAATAGAGCCGTAATAAGTTGATCTGACACCATCAGCCGTCAAATACATTAAAAAAAAAGATTATAATAATTATTAAAATGCCAAATATCAATGCCGATAATGGGTCAACTCCTATCTAGAACTGTTTGTTTTTAACCAAAAATATGGTGCTGGGCATTAAAGAGAAATCAAGGTCCCACTCCCAGATCATGATCTCTCCACCACCATGCTTGACGGTGTTTGTGCTGAAATGTTGTGTTTGATTTTCTCCAAACATGATTCTGGACATTAATTCCAGTTTCTGTCTGTCTTCTTTGTTGCAGAAGTCCTGAGGGCTCATCCATATTGATGTGCAGCAACAGCTGTTTCTCTAAGATCATGTCTTTCCCTAATGGCATTATGTTAATACACACCTGTATACTTCAGACTGGCAAACGTCCAAAACCTCTGCTGTGAATGAAGTCTACTCACCTGCCGATGATCAGTTCATGAAGGACTGATACATTTTTGAATCCAGCTGAAGCTGGCAGGAGCACACTCTGGACTTTCCACATTATTTTATTTATTTTTCTGACTTCATACTTGTTCAGTAAATATTGATGGGGTGTACTAAGACGTGTGCTATTCAACTGACGGTGTTCTTCAGAATGCATTATTGATCCTAGAGTTTGATTATTTCTTTTCACAACCTGATTTTCTGAGCTTCATATCGGAGAACACCAAAGTTGAACCTAAAATGGAGGAAGAGAAAAATAAAACAGAAGATCTTTGTTTGTCAAACCAGTTTTCCTGCGGCGATTCCCCAGTTCTGCCAGCAGATGGCAGCATTGAGCCTTGATGTTAACGGGAAACCACATTCATGTCTGCATTTCCAAATTCAAAACTCAACATTTATGTTCTAAAACTATTTTTTTCCCTTTTCAAACTGATTTAACTATGAACTGAAAGTTCCACTAAAAGTCCCCCTGTGTAATTTTATTTCTGTTTATATTTGAAGGGTGATTTAAATTATATGAATATTAGCAACATTAGCTGGTTGTTAAAAACTGTAACTAATTTGCAAGTGATGTCAGCTCGTTGTTAGTTAACGTCTGGTGTTGGTTAGTTATGGTAGCAATCTCATAATACATTTAATGGCAAAATAAGAAGCCAAATCAGAGACAGTGATAAGGAGCTGACCTGATGGCTGTCAAAGCCTCACCAAGCTGTCAAGTATTTTATTTTATTTCAGCTGTATTTATCATCAGGGTCAGGAGAGACTGAACTGCAGTCTTCTTCACTTTTTAAATTAAGTCAGACTTAAACAGCTGATGCAGCCCCTCCTTAGATCGATTTAACCACGTTTGGACATCAGAAGGTCAGCATCCATAACCGGAGTAAATGCTGCCCCCTGTGAGGCTCAAAGCCAGGACCTTTAAGTCAGTATCTTAACTAAGTGTGCCACCCAGCCCACCAAGGTAAGGTATCTGTCTTTCAGTCTAATATTTCTACATGTTTGCAACAGATTTGATAGCAGGAGGAATAACGTAAAACAGTTTATCTTTAGTCCTTCTGATGTTGAGATGAGTATAAATACAGCGGAGCAACTCTGGGTCTGGTTCAAAATCTGTGCAGTTGCACAGTCTCATCAGCAGGGGGCAGTGTTGAGCTTCACTGAGGAGAAACTATATTTATTCAGTGTGAATAGCTGCTCTGTGTTTGTGTGAGTGTTAGTATCACTGGGTTTTATGTGTTTTCATTCCTCTGTTGCTTCCTCTGCAGAGCATCTAAAAATGACATATTGACAGCTCATTTCATTCTTTAAACACACACAGACACTCTGTGATTGGATGGTGTGTTTGTGTATGCGTGTTTGCTTCATTTCAGCCCTGAATTATGATTCTGATCATGAAGGCTTGAGCCGTAATCATTTAGACAGGAGATATGCGACATCCTTGTCTGGAAGATGATTGGTCCATGGATGGTGAAGAATGTTTGGTCCTAACGTGGACCTCCTTTGTCCCACAGATCCAACAGATGGGGACCACAGAAAACCAGAATCTGGGTCTGATTACACCAGCCACCAATTGAATAGCAATGCCGTTATGAGTATTTTTTGCAGCTTTGTACCTTTTAACTTGATTTGGTACAAAAAAAAGTTGTCATGAATGCTAAATTTAGTGATGGCTACCAAAACATTTTGTTTCTGCTTTAAAACTGGACATTTTAACATGGAAATCAATGGAGAACTGCTCTGTTTTGGAAGCAGCATCTAGTGGTAGGACTGGGTGATATGATGTCAAAAATCTGTCATGATTAATGGAACAAGTTACCTCGATTACGATTAGTATTTCAGAAGATCAATAATAAGGTTTTGCTGCAATCATAATTAACTACTAAAACTGTGATATTTTATAATAAACTAGCACACATGATTTTAAAATATAGTTGAGAAAATAACTATTTGATACACTGCTGATTTTCCAAGTTTCCCCAGTTACAAAGAATGCAGGTCTGTAATTTTCATCGTAGGTACACTTCAACTGTGAGAGACAGAATCTTAAAAAAACAGAATCTAGAAAATCACATTGTATGATTTTTGAATAATAAATTTGTATTTGATGCAATAGAAAAATAGAACTTTAATATTTGATACAGAAACCTTTGTTTACAGTTACAGATGTCAGTTTCTTGTAGTTCTTGACCAGGTTTGTTCACACTGTGGCAGGGATTATGGTCCACTCCTCCATACGGATCTCCAGAGCTTTCAGGTTTTGGGGATGTTGCTGGACAACATGGAGTTTCAGCTCCCACCAAAGATTTTTATATTGGGTTCAGGTCTGGAGGCTGACTAGGCCTGATGATGGTCTAGTGTGTTACTATGGTAACCTTTGAGACTGTGGTCCCAGTTCTCTTCAGGTCTCTATGTCCTCCTGTGTAGTTCTGGGCTGATCCCTCACCTTCCTCATGATCACTGATACTCCACGAGCTGAGATCTTGTGTGGAGCCCCAGTCCAAGGGAGATTGACAGTCATCTTGAGTTTCTTCCATTTTCTAATAATTGCTGCAACAGTTGCCTTCTCACCAAGCATCCCATCCTTGTGCAGGTCTACAATTGTGTCCCTGGTGTCCTTAGGCAGCTTTCTGGTCTTGCCCATGGTAGAGAGATTGCAGTCTCATTGAGTGTGTGGACAGGTGTCTTTTATACAGGTAACAAGTTCAAACAGGTGCAGTTAATACAAGTAATAAGTGGAGAAAAGGAGGGCTTCTTAAAGGTGAACTAACAGGTCTGTGAGAGCCAGAATTCTTGCTGGTTGATGAAAATTACAGACCTCTGCATTCTTTGGAAGTAGGAAAACTTGCAAAATCGGTAGTGTATCAAATACTTATTTTTTCTGCTGTAGGTGGAAGGAAGCACACACAGTTTAACTATAAATGGTTATTCAATTAATATTCCGAAGAAGAGAAATAATTAAAATAATTGAAATCAGAGAGATTACATCGATTACTGGCTCTGAATGTCAGTTTTGATTGATTGCCTAGCTGTAGCTAGTGGTCAGCAGAGGAACTGCAAATTTTCATAGTTGTGTAGAAGTTGGTTTGAACCCTGAAATAATCTTTTGAGGTCTCAATCATTCCAAGGCAAACTCCTTAAACCATGGTACCAGTACGCCAATGTCAACACCGCAGCCGTCTTCAATACTGTCATCAACTGTATGGACCAATTATGGATCATCTGTACTATATTATCTTTCAGCAGAGGTCGTTGTAACCCTGATGATTATATCAAATAAGCATTGTCTGATTTACAAAATGCATGTTATTTTTGGAAAGCTTTCTTCACAAAAGGACTGGAACAAAGTACTTTGCAAGTAATGTGTCAGGTGTACAAATATTTGTATTTTTTTCTAGAAAATTATCGACTTTATTTTAGACAAGATGATATAAAAAATATCAAATTAATATAATTTATACACTTCAGGATAATTATTTTATATGATATTCAACAGAATAATCTATTTCATACCAGTTTGTGTGATTGGCAGAATTTAGTTAGTCACACATTTATAATAAAAATAAAAATACTAAAATTTCTAAAGAAATTTTGAAGTGCAATTGTTTGGTACTCACAGCGCAAATCTGAATAACCTGAGTTATTTTAGGATCAAAAGTAGCTTTTTATTAGAAAAGAAATAGAAAGAAAAAAAGAAAAAAGTCAGTTTTGCAAAGAAATTATTTCCAATTCCACAAAACTTGAAACTTTACAAAATAAAATTGTTATTTTTTTGTCAAAAGAAATCAAGAATTTTTTAAAGTTCTTATTTCTATTTTTAAGACAATAAAAATATAACAATTTCATAACATACAATCATATCTTACATCTTAGGTTACTTTTTAGCAAAAGTGAAAATGTGAGAATGATGGTTTGCTGTGATATCTGTGAAGTTAAACATTTATCAGTCATAAACGTCACAATTGTTCAAAAAATAAGCTGAATTTTTGAAAAAATGTAGAATTTTTAATTAATTTTTAAAATAACAGTTTTTTATATGAGTTTTTAAAATAAAAAATAATCAAAATAATAAAATAATTTTTCAGTCACAAAAAGGTTGTAATATTAATATTACCCTCACAATTTAAAAAACAAAACCTGATTTCAGGACCAAAAGTTGCAATTACACAAAAATCGCAATTTTACAAAATAAAGTTGTAATTTTGCAAAAGCCATTATGGGTCATTACCTGTTTTAAGTTTGAATGATGTCTCTGTGATAAAATAGTGCAGAGGGTTTTCACTGATGATGTCTGAACCACGTTCATTTCAGTGTCATTTTTTCAGTTGATTTGTGAATTTTGTTCACCCTGTATGACAAACCACTATGAAAGGTATTAAATGTTCAGTAGCAGCTGTAGTAATTCAGCACACAAGAGGAGCAGTCAGTACAAACCTCTCCTACTAAGTCCTGAACATTTAATTGATTGATTAATTGATGGAGCTCTTCAGAGGGAGTCGGTTAGCTCCCCTGCTTGTTCACAGGTCCATAAATGACTTGGTATCGGCAGCCATTCAGCCACTTTACCACATTATCTGTCCGTCTGAGGCTGACAGACTGCAGCTATGCTCCCAGACAGCCAAGAACGTCTGAATGGGCTGTCAGGAGAAAAATGCTGACAAGAACCTGGAGGCATGACAGAGGTCCACAGACCTAGACCTGGACCTGGACCTGAACCTCTTGGGCCTACTACTGAACTTTGATACAGCCTCATAAAAGTACATACAAATAAAAACACCTAGGCTCAATGAGGCTGCAACATATAAAAGGACGCTGTGTAGTTTGAATACTGGGGAGGAACAAAAAAAAACAAAAGAAAAACGTTTAACCAAAAATAACAAACAAAGATAAGATGGAGACCCCGACCAAAAAGGACAAAAGGCAACAAAAAACACTGAGCCGTCGTACTCCCCCCACTAAGCTAGGAGAAGAAAAAGAAACAAGCTTAACCTGAACAAAAATGACAAAGGAGAACTACCGTAGATCTCCAACTCAAACTAAAATGACAAACCCAAAATAGGGTTAAGGTTAGCTACTGAACCTAATGAAGTTACTGGACCAACTGAAGCCACTGAACCTGTGGAAGCTACTGGACCTACTGAATCTAATGAAGTTACTGAACTTATTTAACCTGCTGAAGCAACTGAACCAACTGAAGCAACAGAACCTAGTGAAGCTATTGAACCAGTTGAACCAACTGAAACTACTGAACAACTGACACTACTGAACCTACTGAACCTGCTGAAGCTCCTGAACGAACTGAAGCTACTGGACCAACTGATGCTACCGAACCTACAAAACCTACCGAACAAATTGAAGTTACTGAAGCTACTGAACCAACTGAAGCTACTGGACCTGCTGAATCTAATGAAGTTACTGAACTTATTTAACCTGCTGAAGCAACTGAACCAACTGAAACTATTGAACCTACAAAACCCACTGAACAAACTGAAGTTACTGAACCAATTGAAGCTACTGAACAACTGACACTACCGAACCTACTGAACCTGCTGAAGGTCCTGAACCTAGTGAAGCTACTGGACCAACCGAAGCTACCAAACCTGCTGAAGCCACTAAACCTACTGAAGCTTCTGAACCAGCTGAAGCTACTGACCAACTGAAGCCACAGAACCTACTCCACCAACACCTACCTGGGACACGCTCTCCTCCCGCACGTCCGTATTGAGGAGCAGGATGTGCACAAGCTGTTCAGGAAAGTGAACCCCTGCAAGGATCCAAGGTCGGACGACGTCTTCCCATCCACCCTGAGACACTGGGGCGATGAGCTGACTCCTGTGCTCATGGACATCTTGAACACCTCCCTGGAGTAAAGCCATGTGCCAGCCTGCTTCAAATCCTCCACAATTGTCCCCATCCCCAAGGGCCTGTGGCACTGATTTCTGTAGTCATGAGCATCCTCTCCCACCTCAAGTCCATCACTGCCCCCCTCCTGGTCCTCACTGCAATTTGCCTACAGAGCCAACAGGTCTGTAGATGATGCTGTCAACCTGGCCCTTCACTACATCCTGCAGCATCTGGACTCCCTGGGAACCTATGCCAGGATCCTGTTTGTGGACCTCAGCTCTGCATTCAACACAATCCTCCCAGCTCTGCTCCGAGACAACATCTCTCAGTTCACCATGCCTGACTCCATGTGCAGGTGGATCACTGACTTCCTGATGGACCGGAGACAGCACATGCAGCTCCCGAAGAATGTCTCAGACATCCGGACCATCAGCACCGGCTCCCCTCAGGGCTGTGTACTTTCCTCTCCGCTCTTCTCCCTGAACACAAACTGCTGCACCTCCAGCCATCAGTCTGTGAAACTACTGAAGTTTGCAGATGACACCACCCTTATCTGCCTACAGGAGGAAGGTGGATCGACTGGTGTCGTGGTGCAGCAGCAACAACCAAGAAGACAGTGGAGATTACCGTAGACTTCAAGAGAGTCACAGGCCCACCATCCCCCTCACCCTCATGGACTCCCCCACCTCCACTGTGGACTCCTTCCGCTTCCTGGACACCACCATCACCCAGGACCTCAAGTGGAAGCCGACCATCAGCTCCCTCATCAAAAAGGCCCAGCAGAGGATGTTCTTCCTGTGGCAGCTGAGGAAAGTCAAGATGTTGACTAAGATGATGCAGTTCTACACACCCACCACTGAGTCCATCCTCACCTCCTCCATCACTGTGTGGTACACTGGGGCCACCACCAGGGGCAGACATAGACTGCAGCGCATTGTGCTCACTGTTAAGAAGGTGATTGGCTGCAACATCCCGTCTGTACAGGACCTGTACGTCTCAAGGACTTTATGACGTGCAGATTGGATCACGGCTGACCCTTCTCACCCTGGACACAGTCTGTTCAACCTCCTCCCCTTCGGCAGGAGGATATGATGCATCTGGACTGGAACCTTCCGCCACAAGAACTTCTTCTTTCCCTCAGCCATCAGACTCAGAAACACCAGCTAAATCATAGATTCAGACTCAGCTCAGACTCTTTAAATCATCTGCTATTTGCACAGTTATGTTCTTGTGACATTGTACATTTGTAAATGTATTTCTGGTGTTCTTTATCTCTTATTTTGATTCTGCATGCTCTTAATTATTTTTTATTTTATCCTATTTTATTGCTACTTCCACTATGCTGTGTTGTTTGCATCACTACAACAAAACAAATTCTAATCTCTGAATATCTTCACAGAAATGGCAATAAAGTAAATTCGGATTCGGATTCTGCTGAACCTACTGAACCAACACCACCACCCAGTGGTTGGTGGTGGAATTACAGATAGACACAGACAACACAGAAGTATAAATGCCAGAGACGGCGTAGGGGCATCGTGGTTAATTCCTCTTATGCGTGAAACAATCGAGTTTTTGGGTTTTATGCGGTTGTTTTACTATAAAAAAGAATGATTGACAGTGTGCTTTGCATAGACTGGTAGGAATCAGTAGGAATCAACACCGTAAATCCCTGCCATACCCTTACATTTGTCTGTGTTTTTTTTTTCTGTTGGACAAATCATATTAGGGTCATCTACATCCCCTGTGCGTAGCTTCAAGGTCAGGGTTCTTGTGGGGGTCGGGCGGTCTGTTGTTCTCAGTTCTTTTAAAAGTGTAATCATTTCCTGATCCTGATCTCTGCCAGGACTCAAATAGACCAGAGCCACAGCAGGACGATACCATCGGTCTCAGTCACTCAGCTGTCAGGTAGATAGCATCTTCACCATCTTTTTAAAGCCTGGATTTCTTCCTGCAGTCTCGTTTATCAGTCACTGAGTCAGCAGAAATGTTGAGCAGGTGCGTGCAAGTACGTCTCCATCTGGTAACTGTTTCCTGATCGCCTCTGCAGCAGCTCATTGATCCGTTCGAACTCACTGGCTGTCAGCCAACGGGAAGGAGGTTCTCGACCTCAGCTTCATTGCTCGGACTTTACATCCTGAAAACACCTGTCAGAGTTCAAGAACCAGAGCAGAGGAGGTTCACAGCAATCACGGTCATGGATGAAAGTTCACCAAATCTGTCTGAAATAATGTCAGAATAGTCAATAGAATTAAAATTCTTAAACAGAACTTTTATATTATGAAAATGATCGATGTAAAAAGGCCTGGAAGCTTACCTGAAGCTTCAGCCCCTGGAATCTACCAACCCAGAACCAGTTCAGAGGTCTTAATACCATTAGCAACAACACGTCTTCATGATAGCAACCCTTCAGCAATCCTCCTGCCCTTCGGTACATAGGCGCAGACGACAGTCAGGGCCGACCTGAAGGCCCAGGGAAGCTGCCCTCCCTTCTACAGGGGAAAACCCCAACATGCAGCTCCAAGATGGGATAAGTAAGCCCACCTATCACCCTGGGAAAGATAAGTTCAGATACGCCTTTAATAGTCCCACAGCGGGGAAATTCATGACTCCAGAGTAGAAAAAAGTCCAACCACATGGTTCCAGAGCTGATGCAATGAAGAGGTGAGCCCGACTACATCTATATCTGTACCTCTCAACCTCAAGCACAAGCTCCTCTCCTTACACACCAAGAGGTTTGTACACACACGCACATACACACATATGTATGTATATATATATACATGTATGTATATGTATATATATATATATA